>JAGDQP010003643.1:77937-88247 GCA_022664845.1 Lepisma saccharinum
TGGTGGGGGGCGGTGGGGGATTGGTTTGTGGGGGGGGGGCTGGGGGGTGGGGTTGGTGGGGGGGGGGGGGGGGGGGGGGGGGGGTGTCGAGATTTTGGGGGGTTAACACCCTCCCACAGGGGGAGGTCTGGCGGAATCACTGGACAAACGTAAACCTTATTATTGAGTATCAGATCAACACAGTTTAGATGTCGGATTCGTTTTATTTCATTTTCTCATTAGAACTCTAGATGGCTGAAAACAGATTTAATAAATTTGAAAAACTTCTGACATAGCTAAAGAGATTTAATTATTGTGCTCCTGGAAGTAAGTATATTTTATGGCATTCCTTTGTCTAAGTCTCAGAGAATCAACTAAATTTATTTTAAGTACATAAAAAGGGAAAGTAGATAGCCAGTCTCGTCTTTAATTTCGTAAGCCTCTGATTAAAATAAGTCAACTACTATTACTTTACTTGTAGTATTCAAGTTTCTGGCATCAGTAGATTCTTTTTACGAATTCACTCGATTACACATATTAGTTATTAGTATTTAGTTGTGCATATTTGAATTCAAAAACACGTTAAGGATTTTGGTGCCTCAGAAGAAGGGTGTTCATTCCGTGACCAGAGATCTTGAGATGGAAATCGGGATCACCCGATTAATATCTGCGCACGAATCTTAAGTTCGTGCAGCTCACCGTGGGGGTTGCGGGGTGGTTTTTACGCCCCTACTTGAATTCTTAGAATGGTGTAAAGTCCAAAAGTCATTGTACTTACCTCTATACAACTATAATAATTTTACACTGCAGCTTCTATTATTTGCTTTGATACTTCAAAGTTTGTATTGGGTTAATGTGATTAAAAGATCTTATCTCACAACAATGGAGTATATCTTCTATGACTGGCGTGCTAAAATCATGATCACGTACTAGACTATGAGTGTCGACCTTCTGTCACAAATCGAGGATAAAACACATATTTAAATACAAGCAATTAACAATAAATAAAACGTTAAGCCTTTCTTTCATCCTAGTAGTTATATAGACACAATTTGTTGCATTTGTTAAAAAGGTTGCATCATGCAGGATACTATATCAAAAGGGAAAACTACAATCAAACGTGTGGTGTAAATTCTATGATTTCATTGGTAACCATATATTTTACTATAATACCATATACTTTAATGCAAACACTCATACCTTTGCCGGGAGTTGAAATCCTATCGCCCACCCAGCGATCCTCCTATATTTTAGTTCGTCAGCTATTCATCAGGATTGAGCTCATTTTCCCATTTTGTGCACCCTCTTCCTTGGAAGATACAACTATAATTTTCGCTCCTTTGCACACACTTCGGACAATCATTCAATGATGGTACAGCTGTTGTAATGAATATTCCATTCACAAGTGTAAGGAAGTATTATACAGGTAACGGGTGTAATAATCGAACCGAATGTAGAATTCGGCCACCATGTAGTTTGCACCCAGTTGACATCTCGTGTAGATAAGTTGAAACACGTAAAGTCCTTATTTCTCCAGATTCACAAAAGCTTTCCTTATTCTTTCCTTCCCAGAATTCTTGGTTTCTTCTCTCTTATTGATTTCCGATCTGTAGAAATCGAATTAAATGATAGCAAATATGTTGAGTGTCTCATGACAATCTAATTACGGAGTCTTTATCTTATTCCTTCAATGTCCACCTCCAAGGACGAAATGCATGATAATACTATTAAAGCAGTGTTCCCCTTCTTAGCCTCGGTTCACACATGCGATGCGGCAGCCGGGATGTTACCTTAAGTAAGGCCCTGGCCGTTCCCTTTCCTATTCTGTACCTAACCCATAACGCCCTCAGCGAAACATGGCCAAAGAGCTTAAAATTAAAATAAATTTGAATGATAAATTCAACGCAATTTTATTTTTGTGAGTAAAAGAAAAATAAATAAAAATATATAATAATTGAAAATGATCTTCTAACTCATCTCTTACATTAGAAACGTCATCAAAATTCCTTTACAAAAGAAGAAGATGAAATAGGAAGCGATATTCGCGCAAAACATAGAGTTATAAAACCTCCACTAGAGTCAGGATTGGCGCTGCTAACGCGGCGCTACTTGAAAGTTCAGCGAGAGTATGTTTGTTTGGCAACAACACGTTCTGTGAGCTGCTATCATATGGCTGCTGTGTTTCGCTCTTTGGCATTGTTATAGTTGTTTTATTTGTATTTGAGAAGCAAAATGCCCATCTCCTGTGCAGTTTACGGTTGTACTGAGAGGTATAAGGAAGGAAGTAATGTATCGTTTCACGAATAAATAATCATTTAAAATTATTCCGTGAAAAATATTTCATTATGTAAGACGTTCTTTCTTGCAGTTTATGTCTGCTAGAAATATAAAAGAAAACACACATCTTTGATTAGAATTATTTTATCATGTTGGATCCATAGTTATGAAACTATCCCTCAACGCCAAAGAGAAATATCCATAAAAATAAGTATTCTTACATTCAGAAATACTGGATCGTTTTCATTTAGGGCTATTGGAAATAAAGTGGTTATATTGGCGGAGAAAAAATTGATAACTATATCTGTCTATTTAAAATATAAATAGTTCTAAGCACATAATGTGTTGTTGAATTTTATTTACGGCCATTAGGCACCTGAGACTCAGGCCGGGATAGGGTAAGGGAAAGGATTCGGGAAGATGTCGGCCAGGCCCTATGTTGAGGTGCCATCCCTGCATTTGCCTGGTGTGCCTGATCAAAAAATCTGGAAAAACCTCAGTCAGGATGGTCGGCCGCTGAAATCGAACCCATGACTTCCCGAATGCTATATTAACACTCTACCACTGAGCTACGGCGGCACGGGAAGTAAAGTGCTGTAGAAAAGACTTGTTAAATTATTAAGAACAATGATGATGATGATGGGTGTTCTGCCCGAGGGCAGGTCTTATCTGAAGGAGCTAGGTGACTCGATGGTGATTTGCTATTGCCTTCCATCGCATGAAGCAGACGTCCTAAGGATGGAGCCTACAGTTTAACGTAGTTTCCGAACCACTTGTGTCCCCACCGGAAATCAAACCAGGGACACTTTGATTACACTATTAAGAACAATAGAAACATAAATTTAACATAACAATAAAACTAGATAAGAAACACTTCTTATCGATTACCTTGTTCGGCAAAAGGAAGACTTGTGAATTCTATATCCTACCTACGGTCCTACAGTTGGACACAATAATATACTTAATAGGTGTTTGTATTATTTATGATATAAAGCTAAAACAGAAAATTTCAAAAACTAGAAAAAATGTCGTTTTTAATAGTTTTAAGACTTTTACCCTAAATTTAAATACACTCTTCTTCATTCTCAAATAACCTTTCCGGTCTCTTCTAAGTTACAGGGGAATCAAGACTCTTTTTTTATCTCTATAATGTCACTTTCAATAGCTGGTAGAACTTAAATATTAAGTTAAAGCTGTCCGAAAACTAGAGATAAATTTTATATATACTTTTTTTTAAAGACATACGTCTTGTCTCAATGATATTTATGTAAACATTGCCGACTGCTAATATATGTCCGACGACCGGTGCCCTTACCCTATTTTCAATTTTATAATTTTCTTTGTACATTTATGCAAGTGTGTAATATTAACAATTTTTGTGTGTAATATTCATGGCACTTGCAATGTGTCCCTAATGTTGAATAATATTTTTAAATATATCTGTAATGTTTTTTTTTAAATAAGTTATGTGGCTTTAAGTATCAACATTATATTGTTTTATTTAACAAATGAAAATCTTGATGGCACCTTCAACATAGGTCCTGGCCGATACCTTTGCGAATCCTTTCCTGTACCCTATCCCGGCTTGAACCTTTGATACCTAAAGTCCATAAATAAAATTCAAAATTTATCAAAAAATAATCTTTGAGAACGAAAATAATATTTATCAAGAACGCTTTATATAAGTGATTTTTATATTGAATCAGTGGCGTATCCTGACTTTTGAGTTTGGGCATGCAATGTTATTAATATTACTATTATTATTATTAAGAAGTATGTATGCGAATTAGAGGTGACTTTCATCTAATTGTTCTTTACAAACTTGCAATTCCCTCTTTCTTATTGTCATAGACCTCGAGTAACGAAGTTCGACACATGGTAGTTTCACAGGTGATTTACAAGTGGTTCAATCGCATGCCAGTTTTCAACGATGAGCTCATGAAAAAGGTTACCGAAAAGGTGACAATTTCTTCTTGTTTTGGTGGTAAATATATTTTCCTACATAAAAAGAATAGGATGCCGTGGCAGGTATATACAAGACATAGAGAGCAAGAAAGAATTTGAAACGAAAATGATCATCTGCTGCCGCTCACGGAAATTACAGCTGCCACTAAGGAGGAAGTAATTAATTTATTCATAACTTTTATAATTTTCTAGATGAAAGGCAAAATTAGGAAGTATCCTCAGTAAAGTCAAGAGAATAAGAGCTACACATTTAGAAGTTTATCTTGTGATTTTTCTGGAAATACAAAAATCCACAGATATTCCACACAGAATTCCACTCCACGCAAATTACACACAACTGTGAAAATTACATACATTTTGTGGAATTCCACATACATTGGCAGCGCTGCAACACACACAGGCTAGATGGCAACTATGCTGAATGCAACTTCTAGCCTTGCATGCATTCTGGACTTCTCCCGCTTCATTCACCCAATAAGCCACACGTTCACAGGCAAGCGGACGACAAAGATCTTGAGTAGACGCCCACATACGTACATAGACGAGAATACTGCAGCGCCACACGTGAACAGTTTAGTAAACTATTGCGGGTACTGGTCCAGAATATCAAGCGAAGTTTCGTAATTTCTCAAAATCTTTTCTGTTTTCTCCGTGGAAAATAATAAAATAAATAACCTAGAATCCGAAGGCATGCATTGCATGCCTTGCATTTGAATGATACCTTATATTGATCAATTTAATTAGGAATTGTTTGGATCTTACGTGTTGAACTTTAATGCGAACTAAGGTGAACACTAATGCGAATTGTCAATTGTTTCCCTCCATAAAAAAATCATGCGTGGCACATACTAATGATACAATACCAGGGAGAGGACGTTTCGCTCTTTCGTTCCTGCGAGACAGAGAAACAATTGAATGTTCAACTTGCGCTACACTGGGAGTTAAAAACCACGTAGACGGGGGCGCCAACCCTGCCTCTAGTGGAGGTTTTATAACTCTATGGCACTAAAGTATTATTGGAATCAAGTACAATAAATATAGATATGACAGATCCTTTACATTGCTACTTGAAATGCACGCGGGTTGCAATCCTACTTCCAGTCATCTGGACATAGAGTATTCCTTTCATCAGCTAAATATCTGGATGGTCCTTCACTTAATATCGGACACTACATTTCACAACCGCTCCGCGTCATTCCTTATACTTCTAACGTGCTACGTACATCAACCCTGCTCTTGTACTCATTAAACTACCACATGATTTTGTATTTAGTTGCACGAATCTAGCACTTCCGTATATGAAATGTACTTCACTCTTTACTCTTTGTGATGTAATTAGTCCTTGACTTCGTACCCCACAACAAGCCTTAAAGGCGCTCGTTACAATTACAGAGATACATTTATTGTTATGAGAATTATAGATTGACATATTCAAACCATTTCGATACATATTATTGCTCATATTGGTATTTTTGTAGTTCCTAACGAAGGCATTTTCTATTCTAGTATGAGCTACATAATTTTATACTTTAGGACCAGAGGAAAAGAACGTCCTTTGCCCAGTTTCTTGATTTTACAAGAGAGCGTTTTTAAAAGTCCATAATCAACATTACATATACAGGGATTCTACTAGGATTTTTATTTTGGAGGGGGTGTAAAGTCATAATGGTGAGGATGTAAGTGGAGTTTGCATGGTTTTGTCGATTTTTAACTTTAAAAAATATTATAGTGCGCCCGAGATTTTTTCGGGGCCAAGCCCCATAGATGGGCTCTGGAAGAATCACTGCTGTACACCAAATACAGGGATTGATAATTCGTTAACGGGGTCTTCTACTTCTCTCAGCGCTAGAAAATTTGCTGTTGGTGCTTATGGACAGAAAATGGATACCGAATATCTTCATTTTCTAAGGAACTGGATATCTTTAATAGAAAAGAAAAGTTTTGGAGCATTCTTCAAAAGTTTATGAACGGATTGAAATACTTAGAACGTACATTTGTTTCCTAGTTTTTCAGAAATAAATTATTAAAAAATAAATACAATTATTTTGTTTTCTCTAAATTACAATATGACTAACTTTGCAACCAATTACGCTAGAAAGATCAACTTTTTTTTTTATTCCTTGTGAACAAACGATTCCAATAATTTTAATTGCAATCATATCTGACACACCAATAAAAATTAGTATTTTTATATAGCTATTCTAGTCCACCTGTAAAAGGTTTGATGAGGGTAAGCCACGCTCCACTCTAGGCCTGGCAGTGGAAGGGGTGGGAAGTTGGAGAAGCAAATGTCTGAATATGTGTATACCGCTTGAATGAAACACGTTTTCGACCAGTTTCTGTGAATTGCTGCGAAAAATTGCTAATTCTGTAGAGTTTTATGTTCTTCCTCAATGCTTCCATGCTAAGAGGGTAGACGTGGTGAGTGGAGCAGGATCCCCCCCCCGCATCTTTTGCTCCCCCATGGAAGTTATTATTCTAACATAATGCAAAATATATTATTTCGACTTTCCTGACCGTGTATTGTCTTCGCTCATTCTATACCTCTTCTGTATTTCTTGCACTATTTATCACATAAAGCAGATTTGTGTAGTACTGTAACAAAAGCATTACTTACAGCTGTAAAATATAATTAGTAATCTTACAGCTAATTTGCGTTTGCTGCATATATCATAGTTCAGTAGTAGCTATTTATCCCAGAGCAATTATTAACAAGTATAATATTTACATTGCACTGTGAATACTAACGAGCAATCTTCCCAAACAGCTAATTCAATCATCATTCGGAAAAACGTTATAGTCTACTCCAGGGGTCTCCAACCTCTTTTGGCAGCTGGTTAAATTGACAAATCAAGAAGAGAGCGAGGGCCGCATTATAAAGGATCAACTCAATAGTAATATAGACATTTTCATTTAGTAATTATATTGCAAATTATATTTGTAACAACAAATATAATACAAAATCGTGTGTACACCAAGTAGCAAATTCTTGTTGGACCATTGAAAATCTGATTGTACGTTTTAACGTTAGATTAACGTTTTTCAGTACTGTTCGACCTACGTACTATTTGGTCGTTGGCCGCTAGACTTATCGTTAGCGATAACGTTGGCCCTAAAAGCGAAGTTCAACGTAGAGCAAACTATATGGTAATTGAAATGTACATGTGGTCCAATGTTAGCCCAACTTATTTTCCAGTCGTATGCACTCAAAATAGTACCAAGTTACATACTGAGGAAATTTACTATTTAGTAAACCGAATTATACATATTTTTATAGTAGTTTTAGAAAAAAAATGGACCTTGATTACATTATGCCTTTATTAAATGACATGTTTTACTCTCTCGTCTTCATTTATAATCGAAAAATTTGCCACGTATCTGTGGATGGATTCGAACATGCAACGTTGGGATTTACTATGCATTGCTTTAGCTACTACACTACGGAGCAACACTTTAATCCTAATAATACGTCAATTATGCACTTGTAATGGTGTGGTGTTGTTGTTTATTGCGAGCTCTGAATTCTTTTTATAAGCAGTGTCACCTCATGTAATTAATGAAAAATAATTACGTGATAAGGTATAAGAGGAATGTCACTACTACTGATATATCGTCTTGCTAATACCTATCCGGTTTAGTAATAAACACAGCTCACTTATGTGTCAACAAATTTGATACAAGAGAATAATCTATCTGTTTGGCCTTTTTGTTTGTTTCGCATGCAAAGGGTTTTTTCCTGCTGGTATATAATACGCAAGCAACAATCTGAATCGATATAGTATGCTGAATTAATAACCTTGTTCCGCAACTAAAAGGTCTCTCGCTGTACTGTGATATACCTGTGAGCAGTAGTTACGAAACAGTTTGCAGCTAAATGGTCTCTCTATCGATATGATGTCTTTACTTGTTGACCTTCCGATTTACATCTAAAAGGTCTCTCGTGAACCATTGACTAATAAGTACTTTATGATCGTGCAAGTATTCACATCGAAAAGGTCTCTCTAGTACGAATATTTTATAAGACCATTTAACTAGAGCATTGAAAGGTTTCCTCTACTCGACTAATGGCAATTTGCTAAACAAAAGTAAACCTAAAATTGTTAGCATGTAGATAACTTATTCCAGGCCTTCCTTTCTCTCTCAAATTTTCAACACGTTTCGATAATTTAGACTAACGGCCATATCACCATACAAAAGATTAAATCAATATATTTTTTCGCAGCGAACTACGAATAACACAAGGTCTTAGGAGAACTCTTGTAAAATCAAATTAAACACAAATTTACGATTTTAGCAATGATACTGTGCATAGAAATGTCATAAGCTCTATCACTCTGATACTCAATTTAGAGACTTAATCAGTGGGTATTTTAAATAATTTCATGTCAACATGTCTCGACCTTTCTTGTCACACATTCGTATTTATGAGTAATACTGAGATATTATATAATCAGGCGAATAAAGCACTTTAATCTTTAATCGTTTGTTTCACTAATTAGGTATTATATCATCCAAATTCAGAATATCTTTTTTACCAATATCGTCCATAAAAATGAAAAGAAAAAAGATTCCCAATTAGTTTCCCTCGGAAAATATTACTAATGGAATCAGAGTCAATTATACCCAATTGACCCTCCTGATTCCATCCACCAGTTTACTCTAAATACCATCAATTTAAAAGTAGCCCCATGCATCCATATACCACCATTTACTACTTCGGAATCCCTTCAATTAGCCAATTGAAATACCCAAGATTCCACCAACATGCTCTAATCCCTTTTTTGATCCACCAAAAATTCCCTCATGCATAGAACCAAAAAATTTCCCTTTTTTCCCATGAGCCAGTTAATATGTTAGTGCAGTGATAACTAGCTACTAGAAATTTAGTACTTAAAAAGAAAAGAGAAATTGGTTATGCAATTAATCTACTCCCATAGGAGAAAAAATAAAAGGGATAGGCATAGAAATTCTATCAGAAGTAATTGATTCCGACTTACTCCACCCATTCAGTCGTTTCAATTCTACTGAGCCCCTTCTATTCACCCTGAATAGATTCGCTCGCTTACTCTACTCCCGAAATTCTATTTTTTACAGAGAAGAAAAAACAAAAAAGATAGGAAGATTCTATGATAATAACATCTACAAGGAGTAACAAAGAGAACATCATAAGAAAGTTAATACTACACAAAAATGTTTCTACCAACAGTCACAAATAAAACACTTTCTTTTGTCAGATCCTGTACTCTGGCCTCCAGCAAATTAATTAGCAAAAATCATAACAAGTGCATAGAAAAATAATATTTCATAAGACACTCGCTCGGCCAGTATTTAAAATCAATGGACTGAGGTTATTCCAGCTCAATTTTTACGAGCTTCTATTTAATTTATCCTTCCCACTCTCTCTCTCTCTCTCTCTCTTTCCTTGAGACAAAAATATTCAGTTGGGGTTTCCATAAAAATACCACAACATATTTCCTACCTGGCGACCATTCATCGGCTTATCCTTTCAGCCACAATTACGGCATTTATAAGAACCAAAAAATATACACTCATTCGAGCCCATTATAAAACAATAAAGCCTGTTTCCAGCCGATGGCCGCTATTGTATTCCTATTATAGATTGCGTAGCACTTCCTTTCGAGCTGCCCAGATTGATCCGTCCTTCGCGACTGACCACTCGGGCGCGAAAAAAAAGCGTCCCTTAACGAATTCCTTCTCTTAGAAGGAGGGGGGAAGCGAAAACAAGTGCTGGCCATGTGTGATAGCTTGGGGCCAAACGAACTTTCAGAGTCATGTAACTTCTAACATTTCCTTGCACAAAAAAAATCTTTTTTTTTATTTTAAAAGATACTTGGAAGAACTAAGAAAGAAACACAGAGAAATTAAAACAGTAAATATACACGAGTACGAAATACACACTTTAAATACACCAACAAACTATACGTTGTTTCCTAAAATAAAGAAGAAAGATTAAATACAAAAATTATTTACATTCTCTTAAAAAATAGTAATAATAATAATAATTTCGCTAAACGAAATTTAAATTGCATATTTACCTAACACTATAAGCGCTTAATTACATAGATTGG
>JAGDQP010003644.1:0-32883 GCA_022664845.1 Lepisma saccharinum
CTCTCTCTCTCTCTCTCTCTCTCTCTCTGTCTGTCTGTCTTTGAATAAGACGGGAAAATTGATGGTATTGCATGATTTCGTAATAATGCATGATGAATTAGCGTGACATGTCTAAACAAATATTTCTCTTTTATTTCTGTAAGTTCCTATATCTTGTAAATGATAATATACCTGTTTATATCAACATTCTAAAGATTGTGATAAACAGTAAATGTCCTAGAATTTAGACAGTACTTCGCACTACGTGCTGCCTATCTGTTTTCTTGCCAGTTTGCAGCAAGAAAAGTATATCCTGGAATGGTGTATACTTCCGTTTGATTTTAAATGCATGTGGGTGATATAGTAAATAAATGAAACATAAGATATTGAAGAATTCAAAACAACATTTTTTTTCTTTGTCACATTACCCAATGCACTTGCCTGCTCAAAGGAAAATTTTACAAATTTGGCTGAGGAAAAAAAAAATGGACGCACCTAAAGATGTTCAAAGATGATGAGCGAAGATCTCTAATTTTAGAACCTTTGATAACTAAGCAAAAGGAACCTTATAATCCCACTTGCCATAAACATTATTCGACACAATACAAAACACTGAGGGGCGTAAGTCCTTCAAGCACCCTGCTAGTTTCACAAACCAAAATTATAAAAATATTTTTGTTTCCATTTCAACCATAAGTCTAATGGATAGCGCTGCCAGTTCTTTGCATTGCTATTGTAGATTACCTTTCTCACAGTATTTAGAAGGACTTTCCTTATGAATGATCTTTTTAGATACGAACATGTCTTGATTATAAAGAGTAAATGTCTCACATAAATATTTAATCGTGCACAGGAAATGAGTGTAAATTTTATATGCCAATTAACGTCTTGTAACTTTCTCATACGTATAGCTACCACAGCAGTTAAAGTGAGAAAAAAACTATATAAAAATCTACTATTACAGTATTTTATTCATGTTAATACCTTTTGCTTTACACAACAAACGGAGGACCCTTGTGGTTGCAATATCTACATTATAACTAGAAGTACCCTCTGTTAGTGAAATCTCCTTTCGGCACTAGCGTTTGACTGCAAGGCCAGAGCAATACGGCGGCGGTCGAGAAAAGAGCCAGACTCAAGCGAAAGCGAGAGTCTGGCCTGCTCTCGTGCGAGTATTTCTCGCACGTTGTTTCAACTTTCAGGAATTTTCGTTTTTTATTGAACTGGCACCCGATCATAGCTTGGTCTTTACCGTTTCGTTGTGGGAAGAATTGGCTCCAAATGCGCTTTATACCACGAGTAGGTTATGCTAGTTACTAGTAACCGCAAGCTCCTCAACCTATCAGCACAGCCCAACTGCATATTATGGTGGAAACGGTTGGATTATTCTTGGATGTCCCACCAAAACTGAGCCAACTTTGGACTAACTGCGGATAATAGTTGTCAAATTTACAACAGAATATCAATTATGACCCAACTGCAAATAATGGTTGGGCATTCAGTTATAACGCTAGCGTTCACCCAACCATTGATATGTGCCGTGCGCATACGTTTTCACGCCCGAAAATATACAACTGCAGACAAACGAGTATATCGGGGTGTCATGTTTGGTGTTTCCATTGCGTATGATAAAGAATCAATCTTACCTTATTTTCTAACTTACATCTGTGAATTGTATAACCAATTTTGCAGTGCGTTCAAAAAATAATCTAACCTGACTTATCTAACCTATTTCATTGAAGCAGAGTATTTTTCGAAAGCAGAAAGGGATAAAATGTAATGTTCCTTTTAAAAAATTAAAAATAAAGCTGAGGTGACAAAGAATCGAACCAGAGTCAACTAGCACACTGGTCTGATGCGCTTTTTACTACACCACAAAGGCAGTTACTGCTCAATTATTTCCGAGTGATATTTATAGCTACAACAGTCTTTTAAGCAGGAGCGTGTACTGTATACCGTATTACAGTTATGTATTTCCGGGCGAGAAAAAAATATGCCTATCGTGCAGCAGTCATTTGTAATCTCCCTGAGCCTTTCGGATACAATCGTGAGCTTCGTATCTTACGATTTTCTAGACGGACAGTCAGTGTACCGTGATGGTGAATGTTAATGTTTATTGTATGTTTTCAGGTAGCATTTGTTTATAGTGATATTTAATGCCTTTGTATATGTTGTATGTGAAATCATAGTGATAAATAGAGTTTTCGTTTTTGTGAAGCTGACATTGATGAATTCCCACATCTCGTTTAACGATAGAAAGGGGTTATGAAACTGCTTTAAAAACTACTGTGTCTTAAATGGCCAGAGAGAGTGTCTCACCATCCCACTCAGTGTGATTCTGATTACGAACGAATAACATTATTCGAAAGTAAGTAGGTAGGTGCATATTCTTTGATACTTCTAGGTCAAGGTAGAAAAGCCAATGGTACATGTTATTAACAATTAGTACACGACAAGTGGAACTAAATTACTTTTATTTATGACCTTTAAGCATCTCAGGACGAAAGACTGTAGGGAAAGATGGCAGAAGAAGTCTGCCAGGGATTAAGTTGAGGGTTCCATCCCGGCATTTTCCTAGTGTGGCTTAGAAAACCCTGAAAGACTTTCTTTGTGGTTGGTCAAGAACTGGTATCGAACCAGGGACATCACGATTAGTCAAAATTGGTTAATAAGTTTGGAAAAAAGTATTTGGCCTCTGCTTGCCTTTAGTCATTGTTTTCCATAAAACAAAAAAATATTGTCTTACTGGAAAAGGGAGGGAAAATATTTCAAAACTGTTTTTAAATGAGGAAAGCACCAGACAACTAAATAAACGGAAAGAGCACCTGTGGGCTGTGACAATGTAATTAATGTACTCTAATGTACTAGAGTAGTTGTTACTGTATTAAAATCGCTTATGAAAGTTCATGATGGTTACTATTTCTCTATTCTCCTTGTCCTTTACTTTTCTTATCTCCCTAGCAGAACATTAAACAATATAAAGAAACATCCATGATTTTATTATTTTTATGTAAACAAGGGGAAGATAAATATTTATATAAAGCCATAGCCTATATGTATATAAAGCAGGCAATATCTCGGCATAGCATTGCTAGTACCAAGCTAACCAAATCTGAGTTCCAGTTTTCAAGTATTAATGGCTTCAAGATTCCTCCTGAGAAATTATTCTTGAGTTTCTTGAAGAAGTTCCCTCACGAGCATCTTCTTTGCCATATGAAACTATCATTGTTGCATTTTATTGTGGTATTATATTTCCAAAAAGGCAGCCTTCAATCACCTGAGGAAATTTTCTCACCACTATCTTCTTTTTAGATGACACTTTTCATTGTATTTCTATTGTTACATTTTAGTCTTCTTTGTTGTGTTAATTACGGTCTTCTCTTACATATTTATTCACTTTATTTATTCTTTCTTGTTTAGTAAGTCATATTTGTATTGTTATAAATAAACTTAGAAACTATGGCCCCATATCTTGATTTCAATTTCTGATGATAAAGAATGTTATTTTGATTGACAGGGAAACTTATATGCGTCTGTTGAAAGGTTTTTCCTTGGTCAATTATCAGGTGCTATTAGCTATATTTTTATTTGACTTAAGTTTTGAAAAGTTGCCACTTTGTGAAAATTGAAAGTAACTTGAGATAAAGTATAAAAGAACTTTGAATTAAACCTGACAATTATATTTTTCTTAAAAAACTTAACAAGAAATAACCTATTTGAATTTCAGGCTGTGCTAGTATTAGATGTATATAATATTTGCCTTTTTAAGTGAATTTAGGAGATTTTTGCGACCGTTACCAATTTTTTATTGGCATCAGCTAGCGAGTTATTTAAACATACACATGTTTGTGTTGTTACAAAGTTAATTTTGAAAAGGTGAGAGTTGTTAGATCCATCTGAATAAATAAATAGGTAATTATCCATATTTTTCATAGTACTGACTCTTGCCACGTATGAAAGAAGATTGCAATCGTAACAATAGTTACAAAAGTTTTTTTTTTTATTTTTTCCATTGTTCTAATTAGTAATCAACGTTACATGCAATAGACTTTTTATTTAAATTAAAATATTCATATAATCTTCAGTGTATTTTCATAAATACGTTGCCCATAAAACAAACATAAGAATACGAGACTCTCGGAGAACGAGCAGCTAGTTCCTTCTCCCACCTGCTAGGCGAGAATAGAGCTCTTTCTCGCAGCTGCGAGAGCGTGAAACTTCCCCCCTAAAGAAGGTTCCCTAGAGTCAACCTCTCATATGCGAATCATTTTGGAAGGAGATTTTCTGGGAAGATCGTTTCTACGACAGGGTGGCTACCAAGTTGCATCCTGTTCTTCAGTAACAACACTAGGAGATACCAAACATGGAGAATTTTAGAAACTGCCAATCTTCACACTTGACAGTGCGTGAAGGACCAGTGAAACTGAGAACTACTAATGTGGTCGCCGAAACAATCACGATACGACTAAATAGATAGCTGTGGCGATTACATTAATGGTTTTCCTACACCCTGGAAGATCAGTGCTACTACAAAAGATATCGAAACACCAAACTTGGTATCAACGTTATTCGACACAATAGAAATGGGTTCTACCGTACCTACCACTCCGGATGTCAGTGTTGCTAACTTATTTCATAAAAATTAATGTTTGTGTGGATGAATGCTATCAAGGGACCGGAACCTTTGCGATTGTTAGTAGAAGCCCATCTCTAACCTGTTTGTCATCACCTACATTCATTTCCTCCTTTAAACTCTAACATTAATTTCCTCCTTTGAACCGCAACTTTCATTTCCTCCTTTAAACCATAACATTCATTCATTTCCTCCTTTGAAACATAGCATTCATTCACTTCCTCCTTTCAACCCTAACATTTCAAACAAATCCTCCATTACAATTCTCAAACAGAACGGCATCGAACAATACACGAAAGTATCGTGGGAGATTGGCTAGAATTCCATTTTCGTACTGGTTAAGTAAGAATAAATTACTATTTAGAATTGGTTTAGTTCGTGTTATATTATAAAAATATCACACCAATCATTTATCATAATCAAACAACAGATATTGTCATAAAGTCCGCAAGATGTCTCTGAAAGCTGTAGACTAATATGATTTTACAGGAAGAAATAATTAATCTTTTATTCCATCTAATTCCTATATAAGTGTTATTCACAAAATTAAATGCTTTTAAACTGGAATGGATGTGGGTATTACCATAAAACTTTTCTAAGATTTTACCACAGTAACACTCAACACTCGCAACCAGTCATTAGATCATGTACGATATTACCGAAATGATCGTATTACATCCAAAACTACATATTACATGCTTATATAACCCGACCAGAGTAGGAATAGACGCGAGGGTGGGGTCGCTAGTGGTTGTTTATACGCTGCAGCAGATGTCTTCCCAAGCTTATAAACAGTGTTACCAAAGGTGTAGTCGGGAAAGTATACCATAAAACATACTCTTCTAAAACTATGAAACTTGCTTTTGTGTGAGATTACTATTGTCTCATTAGTGACTAGCAATTGCGGGAGGGGCTGAAATATCATTTAGGGGCTTAACAGCATGTTTTACACGAAAGGGAATCACTGGGAAAGCAAAGGTACTTATCCAAGGTTAAAGGTCGTTGCATCTGGAAGTCACAGTACATACTTGTCGACTTGTAACATTTGTTATTTATTGTTCTTTGTCCTAAGGAATACCCATTCCAAATTTCAAGTTTCTAACCTTTAACAATTTTCGATTTCTCATGTTCCACTCTTTAAGATGTTTTCGCCCCCTCATCGGGGATGTCGAATCAAAAATTAAGATAGCTATTGGTAATGAATTGAAACAAAGTATTTTCATGTCAAATATCAAATTTCTAACTCCAGTGGTTTCCGAGTTGCACTTCCACGTTTAACCCCTTCGTGGGGAGGGGGCTTTCAATGCTATAGTTAATCTCTCTAGGTTTTAAGGAACATTTTTTTTTAAAATTTCATTTATGGACTTTAGGCATCTAAGACTCAGGCCGTAGGAGAAGAAAGGATTCGGGAAGGTGTCGACCACGACCTACGTTGAAAGTGCCATCACGGAATTTGCTTGGTGTGACTGAGGAAAACCCTCGAAAATCCTCAGTCAGTATGGTCGTCCGCTGGAGTCGAACTCGTGACCACCCGAATGCTAAGCCAACGCTCTACCACTGAGCTACGGTGGCTCGGTACTAAGGAATACATGTACCAATACTTTATTCTAATCCGTCAACGGGCGTGGAATTGTATAGTGTTCAAACAATCTTCCAGTTATATCTTCAGCCCGTTTATTTACTTTGTTGTACAATTATGCATATAACCTTCCAAAATTATATTTTATTAACAAAAGTGTGGCTACATACATAACAACTAAGAACGAGAACATAGAGAAAGTACACAAGTTTAAATACTTCATCTACCGATGCTGTAAGAATAATGAAATCACAACAACTTGGGTAGGTATGCAATGTAGCTCGGATGAGGGGGGGGGAAGATTTTATTCCATCTTGGTTGGAAAGCCGGAGGGAAAGAGACCTGTGGGAAGACCGAGATGACGTTGGAAGGACAATATAAGAAGGGATCTTCGTGAAGTATTTGTAATGACAATGAGGGAAGGGAGTCGACAAGGCTCTTGCGAAGGTATCATTCCGGCATTCGCCTGGTGTGGCTGAGGACAAACCTAGACATAAATGTCACGATGGCCGACCTCTAAAGTATCAATCGCGTACCTCCGCATTGCCGCTCCGAAGTCCAGGACGCTACGGCCTGGACCATGAAGCAGGGGTGTAACTACTATGTCGCAAAAGCCCTCAATACGGGGAGCCCTTCACAATAGCCTCTCAGCGGACCGAATCGAACTTCAGCCATGGGTATTCTCTTGCGGGGTGGGGACCTAATATGCAGTTACACCTCTGCCATGAAGCCTGGGTAAAAACTCTTGCTAGCGTATCTCAAGGTAGAAACTAGAAAATTGTCTAAAGAGATACAAGAGGTGCGTTGCGAGAGTGGCAAGCATATAAGTTTTTATTAACAGAGCTTTTATTTAACTTGCCCAAGTCACCTGTAATCTTCTTCCCATATGTGGATTACAAGGACAATAAATATAGCTTCTCAATAATCAATATATTGTAACTGTAATGTAATTTTTAATATCTTGGTTCTAAAATTAATACAAAACAACCAGCAACAAAATTTCTTGGTTGGCAACACTTCAAGCGAGAGGCGAAGAGTAGTAACACATCTGTGCGTCTTTATTGTTTTGGCATGGTTCATCGGTTGTTCCAAAACTTGCCACGTCTATTCATATGTTGGTCGGGTTATACATATTAATTTACTTACAGATTCAATGTTTTCAAAATTCTTAACGTCAGAAATGTAACGTTCAGTACAAAGTAAATTTTCTAATCATCACACTGTTGTCAGGTAGAGGGAAATTTTCAGGAAAATGGGAAAATCTGGGCCACAAGAAAAATAAAAGGGAAAAGAAATTTTAAATCGGGAATTTTTGTTGAATACTTTTGGCACTTTTTATTTTAATTTCCAGTAAGTTTTAAGTAAGTTAGCATCCGTTATTTTTTGTTGTTTTTTTACAAAAATCGGGAAACTTCTTAGTATTTTGAGGGAAATATTGTGACAGAACCTGATAACACTGAATCATCATGTTTGGTTTTCTTAATGAATCATGAAATTTCGAGTAAAAACACTTTTCTGTATAAAAAGTTACAAATTCGTGTAATAAATATAGGAAGGAGATGGAGCAAAGTCTAGTTTGGAAGATACCATTCCGGCATTCACCTCGTGTAACTGAGTACAGAAACCTACAATCCTGTCAGGATAACTGGCCTCTGAGTTCGAACCCAGTGCCTTCCGAATGCGAAGCCAGCGGCTCTGTCAACTGATTTATGGTGCTTGGTGTGTTTTCTCCTCTCCGAATATAGGCGTAAAATTGAACGCGAAAGAAAAAAAAAGCTAGTTTCAATTTTTTCATGACATTTGATTGATGATTTTGCGTCGAATTAATGTAATACAAGGAAAGGCTTGATTTCTTATCAGTAAGAAAAGGAACTTGATATGTTTAAAAGCAAGATGGTTTAAAGTGTTGAGGCATGATTCAAAGAGCTAGAATTTAGGTAGTATGGCTTGTTGGCGAAATCTGTAATACAAATACCGTCCAGGCAAGATATGAGGCGTATGCGTGAACAAATGTCTATGTGACATTTCTGTGTAAGTGGGGGCTATTTACGAAACAAAGGGATCCCTTGATATGTATTTGGAATTGGTTTGAGCATATTGCAACAAATGGCCTCGGAGTTCCGAAATTTCTGGAGGGAAATGCATTACAAAAACCGTGGAACAAAAGTATATGTTGCATGCTCTTCCCGTGAGGGAGAGCATATTTAAACAGTGTGTTGGATTGATGGAACAAAAGTCTGTCTATTGGGAAAAGGTCATTTTACTAGCGAGTATCATCACGTTGCATTGTCTACTCGCACTCTGCCTCGGATTCCAAAAACTAAGACACAGAGCATGTCTAATACTTTAACACCGACCCCCATGTGTTTAATAACACGCAAATATGTTAGTGATCTTGGCAACACCGTCCTAATTTAAAATTGCGTTAAAACAGGATGTGATGTATTGCAGTGCACGACTGGCACTAAATATCACGGAAGGAGGTTTCATTTGTTTCAAAAGGTTAAAATTTCCAACTAATATTTTATAATTTAAGATGTAATAAATTCAATTTTTCCGAGTCTTTTTTACTTTTTAAGTTCTTGTGGGGATAACTAACCCTCAAAATCCTCGAGAACACACCTAACTTAAAACTTTTTTGCCGTCAAATATCGATAGAAACCGTGTATAACTCCACTTACAACCTCCCAATTTTGATTTTACTCCCTTCCCCCCAAACTGAAAATTCCGGCGGAATCCCTGACCACTAGTCACCCATGAAAGATACACTGTTCAAATGTAACAGTGTATCATAAAAAAAAATTAATTAAAAACTCTGATTTGGCTCCCGGTCACAGGTTCAGCGTGGTGGGTCCGAATCATAGATCCGGTCTAAACCTTGACCCAAATTGCCCGATGACTCTGTGATCCGTTTCAGCTCTGTCAGATATAAAGAAAGGTTGCTGTTATATCTATATCTATATATATATATATATATACACTTATGGGGAAAATAAGAGAGAGAAACACACAAAAAAGCAAGATGCCTTTCGTCATCAAGTAACTCGCATCGTCACAGGCTCTGGCCTGCGTGTTCCAGCTTCATTTTTGAAACTCCGAAAAAATAGCTGCAACGAAAGATTCTTAATGAAGTATGCTCTTAAATATTTATTGCTTCTTTTTTTTTCTTCATTAACTATGCACACAATGTTGTTGTTATGGTACAAAAAAACTATTATGATTATAAAAAGATAAAAAGAAAATTATATAAGAACATAAGTTATGGCGGTCTCTGACATTACAGTCCAGAATCATATTCATTATCGAGAAAGGATTTTGTAGGCAATTTGTTTTAGGAAGAATTCAAGAGATGTGTGACATGTTTGTGAATTGAATTGAATTTTATTTATCTCCTTTAGGCATGTATGAATCGGGCTGGAATAATGTAGGGCAAATGAATGGTCGGCCAGGTCCTAAAGTAAAGTACTATCACGGCATTTACCTGGTGTGACTGAGAATAAACCTCAGGCAGGATGATCAGTCATTGATATCGAACTCAAGGTCTCCTGAATGCAAAGCTAAAGCTTAATTAATTTAGCTTCGTTCGCTCGGTGGGAGTTCCTAGCATTAGTGTACAAAATCAATTATCACAACTCATTACATTTATTTAATCGTTCCATTTATTTATCATTTGTTATAGTCCTTGTTAATCAATAATGATACAATATAGGCCTAGAAATTGGTTCAATCTCGCCTTCTAATTGAACCCAACATATTTTGTAATCAGATACTAAAAAAATTATTGCCTGCATTTGAACATACAAAATCTATGGTTCGTATGTGGAAATTCACTCTATCTCCTTACATAAAAATAATGCGAAGTACACATCTTTAAAGTGGTATTCCAAATATGGTCTTCATCTGAAAGAATCTGCAAAAGAAACATTTTATGCAGGTCAAGATATTTAAGAAGTCCCTCACCCAACCCTGTATTACACCACCTACTTATTAAAAGCATGAGACAGGCAGAGAGAGAGAAACAGAGAGAGTGTCCAATAAATATTTCAGAATAAATATGGATATCTTCAGCTTAAGTTATACCTATTTAGTTCAAGTTAGAATCACAATAATCGCACGCACAAGCATTTTTTCAGTTCCTGTGCATTCATTATGCAACCACATTGAACACTGAGTACATTGTATCCAAAGTTTACTTTTAATGTCGTCTGAAAATTTTCCATAATAAAAAGAAATGTAAGTTGTGTCATTTCATTGTCAGATTTTTCTCTTCCTTAAGGATGGCCACTGGCATTAAATATAAGCACAGGTAGAAAATTGTACCCAGCCTATATTCTAAACGGAAAAAGAATGTTATCTTAATTATTCAAACTATAATGCAAGTAAAATCTAAAATTATTTATGTTATTTTTTTACGAGAATGTTTTATTGTAATGTATTCATAATGTTGTAGCTGCATTATGAAAAAAATATTATTATATTGCATTTTTCGGAATCAACAGACAATTATTGTCAAAGAGCCATTTGTTTCTAATCTCAAAATCATCTACAATACTAAACATTTCCATGGAAATAATATCTGGCAATTTATTTCTTGTTTCGTTTCCTTTGAAGATTATAAGCGATATGTCTAGAAGTACTCTAGTGTCGGGAATTTTGTTTGTGTCTGTTCTACGAGTTGCTTTTTATGGATTTTCACATTTTAGACATGATCACTCTGACGATAATGTAAGTCTATATCCTCCAGAAGGATTAAATTGGATCAAATTCAATAAAACAATTTGGCCTCTGGCACATTGGTACGTGAATGCAAAGGAAAAAAGCAGGGCAGTGTCTTCACAAGATGGCTATTCATTCAAATTATGGTGGACTTCATTAAGTAAATCTGAGCCCCCCAGATGCCCAGTAAGGAAAATGAAACTTCAAGGAAAGGAAATTAGGACAATAATGAACAAGAAACAGACGACAAAAGAGAAAAGGGCTATAAATATTGTTGAATTGTTAAATGAAGCAGCTTTTAATCTCTTGTATATCTTCGAATGTCTCTTCGTTCTATATATACATCTAAATCTGCCTTCTTCATACATTGCAAGTTGGTCTTAGCTCAAGACAAAAATCGTAAAGAAATGCCTTTCGTTTTGTTCCGGAGTCTCAATGTGCTGAACGTGAGGTTATTATATTGCTGTATTTGTGAATTTTACTTCAGTTCATAATATACATGAAAATTATTTGTTTAAATTATAATACGACTAAATGTGTGACCATAAAGTATCTTTTGTTCCAAAAAGTGACGCATTCTTATTGTAACTTTTCGGTGATTTTATAAATTTTAAGTACCTGCTAAAAGTCGTGTGAAAGTAACTGGTTCTGCACCTCTTAATAGCATTGCTTTCAAGTAAATCTAATATAGTTCCACTTCGGATTCAGTGTAGTTTGCTCATCTCAGTGATTTGAACGAATCGTGTTTTAATTTCAGATGTACAATCTCGTTCGGCTAAAAATTTACGTTGCATTGTCTCAATCTATCCATTCTTCAATATAGTTTGCGGATTACTTCATACAGGTCATAAAATAACGTTATTTATTTACGGTATATATAAAGTAAACTAATCTAAATTTATATATTCTAACCTTCTGGACGTAGGTGGATGGTACACTGCAGAAGCAATTCCATAAGTTCGAAAAAGAATGCAAGCTATAGTTAATCCGTTAAGTTTCTTTCAACATTACTTTGTAATCTGTAATATCCCTCGAAGACTATTTCTCACATATCTGGAAATCTGGAACACACTTGAATTAGGAATTATCAGATCCGGATCTCAGATAAACCAGATATCTGGGATCCGGAACTGGATTACGTTACTCAAAAACCGGCTATCTGAGATCCAGAACTGGATTAGAGTATTCAAAAGCCGAATCTGATACCCAAAATTGATGGATCCAAATATCCAAGATCCGGAAATGAATACGTGGATACCCAAAATCCGGATTCTGATTAAGATAACTAACACGATTCGTGGATCAAAATAACTAAAATCAGGATCCGCATATTAGTGGTCTGGAAGTGGATCCATGAAGCTGACTACTCAAAAGCTGGATCCATACACCCGAAACCCGCTGTAATTCGATCCGGATATTGAAGTAACCAGACCCATTTGGTGATAAGTATTTTAAAATAGCCTTTACAGAAGAAAGTGAACCTCAAATGCCTCATCTTCGATTACTAAGATTGAATTTTTAATTTTCTGGGAAAAGCACAGAATTCATCCAAAAGTCCTTCATTACCAATTTGTAGCAAACCAGGCTACGTCGCGTCGGCCCGACGTTGGTATTTGATCGGCGACGTCGGAGGGTGGGGTTACGTCTCTATGTTGACCCCGATGATGG
This sequence comes from Lepisma saccharinum, assembly GCA_022664845.1. Lineage (NCBI taxonomy): Eukaryota > Metazoa > Arthropoda > Insecta > Zygentoma > Lepismatidae > Lepisma > Lepisma saccharinum. Next base: position 12,576 of record JAGDQP010003644.1, read on the forward strand.
CCCGGAAGATGGTCCGACGACCGAAAGCCACTTATGGATCGCGCCGACCTTCCCCCGACTACTTGCCGACCACTAGTTGGTCGAGCCGCAGTCGGGGTCGGCATTTGGCTTGCTGGGATGTTTCGTCCAGAGTAGAAAATTAATTCAGGATTTATTGTTACTGAAATTTATATGTCAAAGTGCTGTAGTTTTGATTCACACTGTTTATAACATTATAATAAACTATATTATTATTCCTGAGCATGTGTACTGAATCGAACACATACTCAGGAATAAATCCTGAATTAATTTTCTACTGCTGGACGAAACATCTTGAATTGGTCGTGAAGGACTGGTATAATACATACGTGCATCGTATTTTTTCGTGTTTAGATGTTCAACAACAATATCGCTTCTTTAAGCCACAGTCGGGATCTTTAAAATCAAGCGGCGATACTCAGGCAATTATTCAGCGCTTCTGACGCCAGGGAGTATCAAATATTCAAAATCTTTTCTTTTCTTTTTCATGTCATTTTCTTAAGAGTTTTTCTTGTATTTTTTTCCTTCATTCTCTGTTTGATCCAAGAACAACACAGAAAGGTGAATCTGACTCTCACCCTAACAGCTGTTTCTGTGGATAGCGACACGCCATGCGTCTGGATAAAATTATTTGGTACTTTTTTCTGCTTTGTTTTCGAGTATTTTTTTTTTAGTTTCTTTCTTTCACTTGAGAGATAGAAGCTACGGTGCTTTAACGAGCGCTTAAGAAATAATACATCAGAAAAAATTATAGTCCCGAACAGAGTTGCTAACTGTAGATTTTATTCACTGCATTATTACTATAATTTGTTTAAAGAGCTGTGCGGCCATCCAGGGGCATAACGACGGATCTCCGGTGCCTGACAACACACTTAAATATATTTTTGTGTGTGTAAGATGGGAGGTCTCGTGCCCCCTAGAGTTTCCCTGGCCCCTGCTAGTATTTGTAGGGGTTAGAGACAGGTTAGATACATCTAAGGCCTCAGGTTAGATTTCTCTGCGAATAACCTTCTATCGAACTAATGAGAGAATTAGTAGTCAAGTTTATATTAGTTTAAGTATCATTATTGAAATCTCACTAGTCTAGTTCAGCTGGTCTGCCACCAGATGGCTTATACAAGAATATGACTGGAAATTCGCTATCTACAGGGTGATTCAAAATTTCCGTTCATCTTAGCAGTTCAAAAAGCAATCAATAAATAATGATCATAATACGCAAATCTGGAATGGTTAGTAGGGGCTACATTTTGGAGCACATGGTCAACGTGTCCGCCATCTTGAAATCAGCCATATTGAATCGAGGCCAATTTTGGTCGTGTGACATATCAAACAGCACGAGAAAGCTCCCAGAAATTCATTCCACGTGTCAAATTTTAGCTATCTTTTACGAGCTTGAAGATCTCGTTACCACCTCAGTAGCACACATGTTAATTAAACATTGATAAAACTGTTTAATGTCCGCCTTTTCAACGGTTGTATACAACCAAGAAACATTGCATCAACGTTGAATCAACTTCTTTTAGTTCTATACAACCGTTGAAAAGGCGGACATTAAGCAGTTTTATCAACATTTAATCAACCTGTATGCTACTGGGGAACGATGGCAGCATTCCTTATTTTATTCACCAGCGCCCTTTCCATGACGATAACTCCGACATCTTAACAAAAACAGGTAGGTCAAATCTGACACGTGCGATTCCTTTTTTCGGATCATTCTCGTGTTGTTTAGACCTCCATCCAATATGGCGGATTTCACGACGGCCACATTGATCATGTACTCCAAAGTGTAGCCCCTTCCCACCATTCCACATTTGTGTACTACGATGCTTAATTTTTTTTGTCGGTTTGTGAAGTACCAGGCTGTACTTAGACTTTTGATTTTGTAATTGTATTTTTTTTTTTTTTGTATTTTTGGACTGTTGTTTCTGGTTGGAGTTACTGGTCTCCCACCAGGCGCCTCCCCAGGTGGTGGATAGGGTAATGCCGACCAGATATGGTGGATACCGGAAATATTCCGGAGCGAACCAAAACCAGTACTGCTTCCTTGCAGTTAGTAGAAGGATCTACAAAGGTTAGGAGAAGATAACCCCAAACAAAAATATCATGGTGAGGGGAAGCATCATCATCATTACCACTCTGAGGCTGATGAATGACATCGGCAAGGCTCAGAGATGGACAGAAGGCGACATCTTGAATGTCTACCTTTACTGCGAGGTCGTAGAGCTGACAACTCTACATAGCTAAAACATGTCAAGAAATAGTAACATGTGGTTCATGGATTCTCCTGGGGTAAAAATATTCCGGAGGTAAACTAGTCCCTCAATCGGATCTCCGGGCGGGGACTGCATCAGGGGCCTCAAAAAACAGGATTAAGAAAGACCTTAGAATAGGAACGTGCAACGTGCGAACATTATACCAAACGGGCGCTCTTCAGGTGGCCGTACGCGAGACCGAGAAGTACGAACTAGACATAATATTAGCAATACAAGAAGTTCGGTGGTAGGGTCAAGGTAGCATCCCACAGGGCAAGTACACTTTCTACTACAGGGGAACACAGTCTCACGATTTCGGAACAGGATTCCTCATTAAGAACAGTATCCTTCAGGCAGTTCAGAATATAGAGTTCGTAAACGAAAGACCATTGTACGTTAAGATACGTACTCGATGGGGCAACACGGTTTTAATAAATGTCTATGCTCCGACCAATGACTAATGATAACGACAAAGATATATTCTATGATGAACTAGAAAGACTGTTCGACCGAATTCCGAAGTATAATTCGAAAATTGTGTTGGGTGATTTCAATGCAAAAGTAGGGAGGGAAGAAAAATATAGACCTACTATAGGCAAATACAGCCTTCACGAAAAGACTAATCAAGGAAATATATAAATTGATAAGTGCTATATGGAGAAAGGAGGAGTTCCCAAAGGAATGGAAAACCTCAATAATAGTTCCGATTTACAAAAAAGGAGATAAATCGGACTGTAATAATTACCTCAGGATCTCGTTACTTCCAACCTGTTACAAAGTATTAAGTAATATTCTGTTAACACGCCTAAGTGTATACGTAGATGAAATAATTGGAGATCACCAATGTGGATTTAGAAGAAATAGATCCACGTTGGACCTGAATTTTGCCTTCAGACAAATTTTAGAGAAGAAGGAATACAATGGGAGGTTCATCAGCTATTCATTGATTTTAAGAAAGCATATGATTCTATCAAAAGGGAAAAGTTATACAGTATCCCGATAATTTGGAATTCCGAAAAAAAATGTTTCAACTAGTGAAGATGTGTTTCAACGACCCCACAAGCAGAGTACGGATAGATAATAATGTCAGATACTTTCAAAATTCGAAACGGATTGAAACAAAGCGATGCCTTGTCTCCACTATTGTTTAACTTTGCGTTAGAATATGCGATTTTAAAAATGAAAGGGGACAAAAAGGGACTATCACTGAATGGTTTGAATCAACTGTTTTTATACGCGGATGATGTAGATTTAATAGGGGACAATATACATTCACTACAAAGCAACACCGATACCTTAGTAGAAGCGTGCGATGAGATAGGTCTACAGGTAAACATAGATAAAACGAAATACATTATATCAAGCCGAAACACAAGGAATGAAGGAAATAAAAACATAATAATTAGGAATGAGGTATAGAGAAAGTGAACAAATTTAAATACTTGGGACCATACGTAACAAACAAAAATGAGGTCATGGAAGAAATAAAGAGTCGCTTATTATCGGGGAACACATGTTTCTATTCAGTCCAAAAACTTCTAATATCGCGATTAATATCAAGGGAATTTAAATTGAAAATGTACAGAACTGTTATTCTGCTGGTAATACTTTACGGTTGCGAAAGTTGGAGTACGACCCTAGCAGATGAACATAAATTACTTGTGTTTGAAAATAAGGTTTTGAGAAAGATATACGGGCCGAAACGGGACGAGATAACTGGAGAATGAAGGAGACTGCATAATGAAGATCTCCGCAGACTATAGGATTCACCAGATGTTATAAATATAATGAAATCGCGACGACTAAGGTGGGCAGGCCATGTAGCTCGGATGGGGGAAGAACGAAGATTATATTCTATCCTGGTCGGAAACCCGGGTGGAAGGAGACGATTGGGAAGACCGAGACGTCGTTGGGAGGACAATTTTAGAAGAGATCTTCGAGAAGTAGGTTTTCGTGATGAAAACTGTCTTGATGTTGGCCAGTAACCCAGGATAGAATCCAATGGCGAACGTTTGTCACTGTGGCGATGAACTTGTGAGTTCCATAAGCCATAGGGTTAGTTAGTCAAATTTTTGGGCTATTTTAGTAACTAATGACTTCTGCCCGTCTCGAGTCAACTGTTAAGCTGAAGTCTCTAAAATCCACAAATAAACATTCGTTTCCCAACCGGGATTCGAACTTGTGACCTTCGAGTCAATGGCTTAGCAACCCAAACCACACAACTACCAGGTTGGCTTTGGACTTTTGAATCACTCTGTATTATTCTATATATGACATAGACTAACTCGTTGATTATGGGAACTGGGGATGAAATAATTTGAACAACTAGCTCTCAAGGATTTTTTTTTTAAAGTTCCATTGGAATTAGTGTTCTAAAGGCCTGGAAACAAACCGTAAATTTTGAAGAAAAAAAAAGAAAAACAGGATTTTTTTCCGAGAGGCAAAGAAACGTTGTTATATTGACGAAATTTTGTTTTGTTTTGTTTTTCATCACGAATTCACGATTATTCAATTGTTAGCAGATATTTTGTAGTTTTCACAAACTTTATTAATAATTTAGCGAATGTAATGTATCTCAAGGGTCTTGCAGCATTTTAACGATTCTTAATAAAAATTTCCGGCACTCAGCCATGATGTTTTTTTCTCTCTGCTCTGGATTCTGACTATAATTATGAGCTAGTGTAAATATAGGTTGGCATTTCATTACATAATAATAGTAAGGTGATAGTAATTTATTTTACAACAGAAAAGAGGTATGAATGTAATTTATTTTCTGTAATACTGAGGCAATTAATAGAATGACTGAATACCGCAAATAAAATGTAATTTCACATACAAAATATATTCCTTGATCATAATACTCTAAATTAAAAACTTCGAACAATTATATAATGAGCAATGAAGCAATGTATGTCTTCAGACATACTCATAGGAATCCATTCTAATTTTAAATAGTATGTGTAATATTCACAGTAACATGAAATAACCACGACTCGCGTTTCTATGTCACCCAGTTACTTGAAATCAATTTAAGGTGATATTCCTATCTGTTTTCTTCATACAAAAGAGCTCCAAAATTATTCAGAAAGCATTGTATTTAAATACGAAAATTATTTTCTTGGACTATAAAGTAATAACGTACAAAATAATTTAGTAATAGCTGTCATAAACTACCCCTACTTCGACTTGAAACTATTCAGATTTCGACCGGGTTTTTCATATTTATAAGACAGTATTTACTTTCGCAAAACACGTATATTCTTGGCTTTTCGTAAAATGTAGATGTTGAGAAGTTAATGATTAGCAATATTATTAAGATGGAATCAAGATAGATAAGTTTCCCGCTGCATTAGATTGTCCCATCGTACATTGGCTGCAAGCTGGAGTCGAGTGAATACATATTTATGGAACACGGTTTTGTTTCTGGAAGTCCCAATACAGATTTTATTATTCTAAATAATTGAAAAAAAAAACACGTTCTTTCTGTTTTTTTCTGCGTTTAATTTTTCGCTTTTCTTTTTTTAACACTAATTGGAATTAAATGGATTTTGTTTTCTGTCGTTTATCCCATCGTCTTTGTTATTGAATTATTTTACATCAGGAGTTGGGAACCCTGTCGAAGACGATAGAGATTTCTGGAAGTCACTGGTTGTATAAGATATTTATCTCAACAACAAATCTGTACGCTCTACACATTTTTGTTTCTTCGTCTGTTATTTAGTGACGTCGACTGACAAATGTGACAACTCCGCCCTTTGTCGTCACATGATTCAGAAAGTTTCAATGCTTGTCACAAGATGGCAATAAAACCCTCCCAGGCAATTTTTTTCTCTTGACGTCCCCACAGGGTTCAGGTTTCTATACAAATGGATATGTGACGTCTAGTAGTGTCAAATTAAAGATTTAATTGAGCATGACCTTGACATATCGTCATCCCATTTGTGATAATACTTACAAGATGTTAGAATTCTCGTGACACGTAAACAAGATATAGAATTTACCTTGTGAACAACAAGCTTTCTCTGAAAGAGTTCAGTATCTCTGTACTTGTTTATACTACGTCGTTGTTACCCTTTCGAAGTTTCTTCTCCTTATAGTACACGAATCCAAAATCAACCCTCAAATATTCTTAGGTTCATTTCTGTATTAAATATAATCAAATGTATATTTTCTCACTGGTAGCGCGCTCAATTTGTAATAGGAAAGTCATAGTTTCATTAGGACATCTCGGAATGTCATTTACATAAAGAGTGAATAAGATCGGTCCTAATAGGGATCCCTGTGGGACTCCTGCTTTGATTTTCCTTTTGGAGGAATTTTTATTTTGGTGCCAGACGTTGAAAGTGCGGTCCTTTAGGTAAGAGCGTATGAAGTGGATAATGTAAGGGGGGATATTAGCTTCAATCATCTTATATATGATGCCGGGATACCAGCACCTGTCAAAGGCTTTCTCAACATCTAACAGAGCCACCCCTGTTATTTGCTTTTTGTTAAACTTGTCTGTGATAAATTCAATGAATCGCACCAACTGATGCGTAGTTGAGTGCTTGGGCCTAAATCCAAACTGCTCTGTAGTGATTACATTGTTCTCAGACAAGTGATCCTTCAGTTTCAATATATCACACTTTCAGCTATCTTAGCCATTGTGTTAAGGAGACTGATGGGCCTATGATTTTGAGGAAATTTACTGTCCTTATTAGGTTTTGGGATTGTTATTATTTTAGCATGCTTCCATGCTGCAGGAAAATGACTGAATTTAAGCATGTTATTAATTATGTGCTTGAGATATTTAAGCGCAGTTTTAGGGAGTTGCTTTAAAACATTATTCTGGATTTTGTCAGGACCCGGGGCTTTTAGGCCTTTGGCCCATTTAATGGTTCGCATAATTTCAGACATTTTAACTTTTTGAAAAGCACCAATTGGAACCGAGATTACAAATTCATTAACTTTTTTCTTTACTTTTCTATCATGAGCATCGTCGGCTAGCTCATGATTTGGTTGGAAAGAATCTTCTAGTGAGTCAGCGATGGCATCTGCCTTTTCCTGAGCAGAGTAAACTAGACCATTCTGACCGTGTATACATGGTACATTAATGAATTTTTTAGTTAAATTTTTGGTATACTTCCAGAGAGAGTTATCTTTGAGGCTCGTTTTTGAAACTTTATTCTCAAATACTTTATCTTTATGTTCAGAGATTTCCAATGCAATAACTCTTCTGAGATTATTAATAGAATGTTTATATACTGGATCTCTGGTTTTTTGATACTTTTTACGCAGATTATTTCTAGTTTTAATTAGGTTGAGAATTTTCTCTGGAAGTTTGTTTAATTGAATAGGGATATGACTTTTTGGAATGGATGCATTCATGGACCCGTGAATCACCTCTGTGAGGTGATTGACAGCCGAAGAAGCGCTTGTCTGTGTTACTTATAGTTCACGCTCCGCGCCTGCGCGACAGCGTACCAGAAGTCTTTCCACGTGTGTTCGAGGGACCGGGGAATGGTTCTGAAAAAAAAAAAAAATTGCGGTTCAACTGGCTTTCCTCTCGAACTGAATGTAAGTTTGTTGGCTGTGCAAGTAAACCCGTGACAATTCTGAAGGATGTTCTTCAGCGAGCACTGTTTCGGGGAAAGGGAACGGAAGATAGAGGTCAGAGCTATTTTCTGGGTACCATCCTAACATTTGGCTAGTGAAACAGGGAATCACAGGAAAAACAAAGGATAACTAGTAGTAGAATTAGAATCTTCATGTCTCCCTACCCATACAGCCAGTGTCGTAACGAGCATAAGGGGCCAGACTTTGGGGTGCCTACACCACTTCCCCAAGATGCAAAAAAAAAAGTTACGACAGTAAATTCAGTACTTTCACTTGTGTGCTTTGGCATTAGTAAAGTCCTTCACAATCTATTCCATGTTTAGCAGTTTCTTTTAGGCTTTAAGCAACTAAGGCTCAGGCCAGGATAGGGGTGGGGAAAGGATTCGGGAAGGGCCTATGATGAAGGTGCCATTCGGGCATTTGCCTGGTGTGACTGATAATCTATTTATTAATCTTTGCTGAGAACTACTATTTCGCAGATCATTTTTCATTAACTTATCTTTCGGATTTGAAAACTGTGCTCACACAGTCACGGGTGAAATGAGAAAGATCAAGCAATGAATGAATCCGGAAAGGAACTACTTGGTCCTTTTTTCCAGAATGAAAGTAGCGACGTTGTGAATGGTCTCGTCTCTAGTTTTGTGACCTTCTTGGTAAAGTGGTTAGATGTAGTAGGTAATGAAAGTTGGGAATGTGTATTTTAATGTCCAAGATATTTTTTTGCGCCACCGTCGGAACTATTAACGGAACCGGCACCAAAATTTGTCAGCAAGTGCTACCCAGGATGTTTTCCAATCCAAATATCAACTCGAAAACTCAGTTTTTACTATGTATTTTAACCAAAAATATTTTTTTAAAAAAATAGTAACTAAACGCCATGATTTTGCTGACCGGGTTTCAAAGTTTTTCGCCACCGCGGAAAATTATCTGCGTGTAAACACAAAATATGCATATCAGGTTTACCAAAACATACTGCAAATTTACTAAACATCAAGTCAATATCTCAATTTTAAATATAATTTGCATAACCAAAATTTGTATAAAAACGGATAATGTCTTGAACAGTGTAGTTTTCATACCATTTTTTTTTTTTTTTTTTTTAAGTTTATGATATATTTAACTAAAACTGAAACATCGACTTGATATTTGACAAACACGTAGCAATTGTATACAAATTTGGGAACTTGTAGCTTAAATAGCTTCCATGGCAGCGAAAAACTTCGAAACCTGATCAAGAAAAACGTGGCGCATTTTTAATCAAAATTTTCAACGTTTTTTGGTTAAAATACATAGTACGTAAGAATTTAATTATCGAGTTGATACTTGGTGAACATGGAGTACTCCTGGGCAGCACCTATTGACAAATTTTGGTGCCGGTGGCGTTAATAGACGTCATATTCTACTAAGAAAACTACGGCAGAGCTACCTAGCGGATGGATTCAAAATCACGTGCTCTGAACAAATATCCATTAGTTTTAGCGCAGCCAGAAATGGGGAAGCGTGCAAAGTCTATTATTATGAGGTCTACATTAATAGTTTCGGTAGTGGCGCAAAAAATGTCTTGGACAGTAAAATAGACATCCCCGGGAAAGTTTGACAAAGTGCCCACGCATTGAACTGATGGTGCCATCATGCGTGTGAGAATTGAACTACTTACTGAATGCATCACAGACCGAGCGGTGATTTCATGGATAGTTTGCCTCCGAGTGAGGTTCGTTTAAAAACGCACTATTCTTTATGTATTTTTACGTCGTTTGTTGCTCGTTTGTGGGTTCGTTAAACTTGTTTGGAAATTTTAAGAACGTCAACTTATTTTACAGTTGTTTAGATCTTATGCAAGTTTCTGACTAAATCAATCTTGAAATCTTGAAACTTGGGCAGTTGGATAAAATGGAGAGGTATCGAGAACCTAAGTAGTTAGTTTTTGAAGCCATTGAAATCGTTTTTATATAACGATAAAATAAAAAAACATTATTTTGAAAAGAAAAAAAAGCTTAACTACATTTTATACAGTCAGCTTTAAAACTTCGTCATGGATGTAGATTTGATTTGAATTTGAATTCTATTTACGGCCTTTAAGCAACTTTAGTTCAGGACGTATGGATGATGCGAGATTTGGTGGAATGAAGAGAGAGGTCAAAGAGAAAGTAAAATAAATAAATAAATACTTGGCAGCATAAGTAACAAGCAAAAATGAGGTCACGGAAGAAATAAAAAGTCACTTAGTATCGGGCAACGCACGTTTCTGTTCAGTCCAAAAACTTCTAACACCGCGATTAATATCAAGGAAATTAAAATTAAAAATATACAAAACGGTTATTCTGCCGGTAATACTTTACGGTTACGAAAGTTGGAGTACGACCCTAGCAGATGAACATAAATTACGTGTGTTTGAAAATAAGGTTTTGAGAAAGATATACGGGCCGAAACGGAACGAGACTACTGGAGAATGGAGGAGACTGCATAATGAAGATCTCCGCAGACTGTAGGATTCACCAGATATTGTAAGAGTAATGAAATCGCGACTACTGAAGTGGGCAGGCCATATAGCTCGGATGGGGGAAGAACGAAGATTATATTCTATCTTGGTTGGAAGGCCGGATGGAAGGAGACCATTGGGAAGAACGAGACGTCGTTGGGAGGACAATATTAGAAGAGATCTTCGAGAAGTAGGTGTTCGTGGTTGAAACTGTCTTGATGTTGTCCAGGATAGAATCCAGTGGCGAACGTTTGTTACTGCAGCGATAAACTTGCAAGTTCCATAAGCCATAGAGTTAGTTAGGCTTGATGTTATTTCTGGAATTCTCCATCAAATTTAAAGTTTTTTTTTTATTTTAGATATGGAAAATGTTTATTATCAAAGGGTTTGCGATTGCCTTTCAATAATATTAAAACTCATTAACTTTTCAAAGAAACACAGTTTCTTTTTCTTCCAATTTTATATATAAGATTTAATTTTCCAGAAAATAAAAGTTTATTTCTTTTAGGTTTTCTATACTGCCCCCATTCAGCCCGTTTCGGTCAAATAAATGAGTCTTTCCACCAAAATTGTAACTGTTCATTTCAAAATAAAGTTAATTTATATCCTATATCAAGCAATCCACAAGACACTGAGCAATACATGGATATCGGTCCGGTATGTGATCAATACTGGGCCAATAACCTGACGTCGATTGTGATTGCCCGTTCTGCAGCAATATCGATCGACATTGGCGTGGTACCGATCGATATCGTTCTGCGATAATCGCCCATGTAGGCAAAAATGTTTGCCATTCGTTATTGATCAATCTCGAATAGCGACCTCGATCAATATGTCAAACGTCCGTTATTCGTATTGCCTAATATCGATGTGTTGCTGGGGTAGTAGCAAACAACGCTGTGCAGTTCCTAAAAAAAACCGCTTGATTTTATTTCATTTGATCGTCTTCTAGAATCCAATAGAGAATATGTGTTGTCTAATTTACATCTGTTCCTCTAGCTATGTGATCTACTCATCTCCACTTCATCTTCTTCACACGCTATACACATCTACTACCTACTTTTCAGAGCATGAATGCTTCTCGCCATGGCTCTTCGTGTAACTCATAATCTTTGAGTCGTTTCCACATTAAATACCTACATTTCGCAGCCACGTCACAGGAAAGACTCACCGATTATAAACTTTACACTTAAGATCCACGCCTATTCGCATCTATTTATTTCTGCAGTCATCTTAGCATTCCATGTTTTCAACTGCCCTAGATAAACATAATCGTCAAGTATATCACATTATCTCTGTGAGTCAGTGATTGCGCCAGACCCATCTTTGGGGGGGTGTAATCCCCCCAAAAAATCGACAATACTCAACTTTAAAATTTTTGTTGTGAAAAATCGAAAGAAAGAGTGCAAACTCCACTTACCCCTTCCCAATTTTGACTTTACACCCCGCCCACCCTTCGCAAACTGAAAATTCTGGCGAAGACTCTGCCGTGAGTCTTTATTGCTTTCTTTTCAGCAGCGGGTTGGGTTGTACACTCAAATTCACAGAGAAGAACCGATTATTCTGAGGCCAAATTCGCACGATCGGACACCACCGAACAAATATACTTTGCAAGCACAATTTATTAAACGCTATCTTTACATCAAATAATGTTTCGTTATTGCCACATTCTTATGAGTCTGACTTATTGGTGCTGTTGACTACAAATAGTACATGAAAAATTGTACATAATAATTATGATTAATTCGTCCAGGTAGGCGATTAGGGTTGACATAGAGATCGGTGGCTATATATAGTACAGTTCAGAGTTCTTTAGACCTCTGAGAGAGGTCTTGGTTATCGCGCAGGGTGAAGTGGAAAGTGCACAAGCAATCAGCGAGAACTCGCGCTTTTACTACCTACCTTGCACTGGCTATTAAAAGTGTCTTCTCACCCATGATCACGTTACGACTCCTCCCTCGCTACAGAACTCAGAACTAGAAAAGACAAGTTTTAATACGTGTGGAACAGTGTAACAAATGTTACACAGCATGAGATGAAATATTGCTCCAAAGTTTAATAAAGAATATATTAATGAATTGATCAGAAATTGTAGTTTAATTAATATTTCCACATTTACTGATGTAGATAGAACTACGAACTACTAATTAATATAAGTTACTATAATTATGTGGATTCATTATAATAGAGAAAAATACCATCTATTTAATCCACCTGTTACTCCATTCTTATTGTGTATGTTGGGGAAAATTTAAAAAAAAAAGTAACAAAGCAAAGGTTATGAAATAACAACACGTTCCAAAAACACAAGATGCTGTGCACACGAGATTGCCAGCGACCAATGTAATTCCAGATAACGTATTTGGTAAACCTTGCTGGAGGGCAGCAGTAATCCTTTGGCCTTCTTAACACTGAATGGACGAATGCCTTTTGTGCCAATTTGTGACAACCTGGCCGTTAGAATAGTAAAAAGCACAGGAAACATTTGATGTAATACCAAGTGACATAGTAAGGTGGTTGTGACAAAAGAAACGCGATAACCAGATAAATATCCCATTTTCTGAAGTATTTTTTTCTCCTCCTGACAGAAAACTGTGGGTTTCCTAAGCAGAGAGAACCAAAATTATATTATTGTATACCTGAAAATAGTTGAAGTTACTTTTACTGTTGTGTAAGGGGGGAAAGATTGAAGAATAATGTGGTTGTGGCGCAATACTGCAACTTTATCGTCAGCCGTCGCTGGTACTATATGTTAAATAAAATATTTAATTAAAAAGAAGGAAATGAGGAATATTTCTAATTGTAAATTATGTATCCTGGTACGTCAATTCTCAATTTAGAAATAAATGTAATTTATAGTCCAATAAAGTAATCACGTATTAAAAGAGTGTACTATACTAGGTCATTAACAAGAACGGCACTATCCTTTCTCCCTTTCCTAAGATACAAATCCTATGACATCTTAATCGTCTTTAATAGATTCACATTAGTCTAACTCAAAATATGCTTATTGCCACTTTAAATTAGTGTTCTACATGCATATTTTTTTTAATGTCAGCAATGTGGGCGACCACCCGAATTCCCAAACACGACAGAAAGCGCAATACAAACATGAGAGAACATTGCGTAACTCTGTCACCAGAATCGATTAGCAGAGCCTTCTGGTGGTGGTAGGAGGAAGCATGGCAGGTCCCATCTATCTCATCCGTAACATGGGAAAATAGAAGAAAAAAAGCGACCTTTTTCCTAACCAAGATCGGTTGCTTCACACATGTGGTTGTTATTATTTTTGATATAATGCCCAGGATAATGATTTCCAACACGTATGTTCTACAACCGTGTGATATGATGAAGCTTATACTCCCAGACGCTAGGGCGGCGCTCTTTAACACTTTTTTCTTTCTTTTTTCCCCTCAGATTCGCATTTAAAGAAACTTGTTTTCAATAGAAATAATCCGAAGGGATTCAGGCGCAGTCGTGGCTAAGTTGCTAGAACCTTAGCTTCGTGTTCTGAAGGTTCTGGGTTTTCATCAAGATTACGACTATCCTGGCTGAGGTTTTTCCAGTGGTTTTTCTTAGCCTTACGAACCAAATGTCAGAATGGTACCTTCAAATTCAGCTTTGGCGGACTTCTCTCCCGTCTCTTCTCCACCATATACCGGCGATCCGGCCTGACTGAAAAATGCCAAAAGACCGTAAAATCAATCCAATTTCTCGTGTAGTATTTGTCTGTTATGAATAATAATAATGAAGTTATATTTCCAGAACACATTAAGCAGTCCTCCAAAATGCCATAAAAAGATCACTATTTTGTTCACATACTTTAGAAATTTAATAACTGAAAACATATTTGAACAGCGCAGTGATAAGATAGGCAAGAGATTCAAGTATTCACGAAAAGAAGTATTAATTGAAAAAAATGGAAATCGAAACTCTTATACAAGATGTGTCAAAGATCATTATCTATCTTGAGAAATAACCCCAGCAGCATAGAATATCGGGCCAATATTGGTCAATATCGAACAGTAACGGTCAACATCGGGCCAACGTCAGTCAATACCGGTCAGTAACGGCCAACATCGGTCAATATCGGGCAGTAACGGTCAATATCGGGCCAATATCGGTAAATATAGGGCAGTCACGGTCAATATAGGGCAGTCACGGTCAATATCGGTCAATATTGGGCCAATATCGGACAGTAACGGTCAATATCGATCAAGTTTGACCAAATATTAGGCCGATATACTGTGCTGGTATGGAGGTGAGTTCGAAGAACATACTGCAGATTTGTGTTCACAAACCTTGATTTATGATTCCTAATTTAATCTTGTAAGACTACAATCAATTCTATGGTATTTCTGCAGTACATATATATATATATATATATATATATATATATACTCAGCTTGTATGGCGTTCTAACGCCTCAATGAAAACAGTTAAAGAAAAACTGACCTCAGATGTGGGTTTTGATACCTTGATTTAACTTGGTATTTTCAATTTGGTGATACCACAATCTTTCCGCATGGTATTCGGAAGGTTCTTGGTTCTAATCAAGGTTCCGGTTATCCTGACTGAGGATACTATCATCGACACTAGCTTTTCATAAAAGCGAAGCGAATATAGTGCAAAAGTGTCGTATGAAAAGATTGCAGTCTCGTCATATTGAAATCAGTAAAGGTAAATCAAGGTACCGGAAACCAAATCTGAAGTCAGTTTATCTCTATCTATTTCCGATTAGATGATAGTGTAACAGTCAGGGTACATATAGTGAAAAAAGTATAATAAATTAATGTTGTATTACTAGAAGATTAAAAAAAAACAACAACTCATAAGTGAAAGTCTCTGAACTCAAATATCAAGATCTTTCTTCATGTTCCCCTTATATCATGAGACTTTTGATACACCCTGTATGTAAACCGCTTATGCATCTATACGGGGATACAAATTTATGGAACGGTTATCCTAGATTACTCTACACCCCGCTTTGCAGTACTGCTTTTCTTGTTGCAGACAGGTTAAGGATTTTAACTTTAGTTGCCTTAGGGCCAGTTGCACGTACAACATATTTTAATCCTCAGTTAATTTAATCTACTAGTTAATCTACAACTCAGATAAGATAATTAGAAATGGCGAATCTCATACTCTCCATCTCTTTAGTGTCACCTGATGTTAATCCAGCCGTACTAGGCGGGAGATAATGCTGGTATTGTTCCTTCATTCTATTTAGAAACCAAGAAAAGCATGGAGGGCGAGCTGAGCATCTGATACTACACGCGATGGGTCTGCAATAGATTAAAAGCGTTAATATTACGCATGATTTACTAGTATTAGTTCAGTCCTAGTTTGGCTGGATTGATACTAGGTGGCATGAAAGAGGCGGAGAAAATGGTAATTCGCTATCTATTGTTACAAGGCAATCAAAAAAGTTTTTGCCGTATTTGACGTCCCATTAATCATGCGCTCACAGAGAGGAAACGAAATGACGCACGGGTCTGCCAAGCGATCGGAAGTTAGTCTGACCATCGACCTTCAGTAATACAGACACGGTCTTCACACACAGCAGTCATAGCTCGTCCAGTGTAAAAGAGAAATTGAGATATCGAAGCAGCTTGTTTTCGTGTGTTTGTTGTATGGCTTTAAAGTGGGCCTGTCAGCTGCCGCATCAAGTCGCCGCATATGTCAGGAATTTGGTGAGAATGCCGTGAACGAACGCACCGCCAGGCATTGGTTCCAGAAATTCCGTTCACGAAATGTGAGCCTTGCTGATGAACCTCGCAGTGGACGACCAAATGTGTTGGATGACGAGGCCCTCAAAGCAGCCATCGAGGAGGACAGTGGTCTAACGTGTCATGAACTTGCAGAAAGGTTCCATGTTTCCGCTGAAACAGTCAGACTGCACCTGCATGGAATAGGGAAGTCATACAGGTTAAGCAAGTGGGTACCTCACACATTGTCGGAAGCCAACAGGGAACAACGGCTGACAGCCTGTTTCTCCTTGCTCACTCGACACCTGGACACACCCATATTTGATCGCTTGCTCACTGGTGACGAAAAGTTTGTCCTCTATGACACTCCCAAGCGTACCATACATTGGTTGTCACCACGTGACCCTGTTCCTCACACCTCAAGACCACCTCTGCACCCACGATAGGTTATGCTCTTTGTATGGTGGACTTATCGCCAAGTGGTGCATTACGAGCTCCTTCCACTTGGTCAGGCCATCCCTGCTGACCTCTACTCACAGCAGTTGCAAAGGGTGCACCATGCATTGCGGCAGAAGGAGAAGGCATTGGTAAATCGCAAGCGTGTGTTCATCCTCCATGACAATGCCAACCCACATGTGTGCAAAGAGGATCCGGAAGACCCTTCAGCAACTTGGCTGGGAGACACTGTGCCATGAACCATATTCACCAGACCTTGCACCAACAGATTACCACCTGTTTCATTCCTTCGACAACCACCTCCGTGGGAGATCCTTCGCCAATGAGGGAGACCTGCGGACCGCACTCACGTACTTCTTTGCCCCGAAGACCCCCGACTTTTATCACCAGGGTGTTGTGCAGCTGCAGGGACATTGACAAAAGGTGTTGGATGCTGATGGATCTTATTTGAAACCTAAAGGTAGGTACCATCCACTGTATTGCTCTTTGTTTATCACTGCTCTAGAACGGCAAAAACATTTTGGTTACTTTCCATTTTCTGTATGACTCATAGATTATGTTAACTCAGGATTAAATGTTTTGTGCAACTGGGCCTTACTGATTTGTTTTCTGAACAACATGCTATGGTACTATGGATTATTCTTGATAAGAAAAATATATTTTTTAAGCATTTGTAAATATTTAGCACTGGCATATTGAATAAGTCTATTTCAAAGTTTTAAATTCTAATATTGAGTTAAATTGTTTCGGGAAAGATTATGATTAGGGCCCAGATTCTTACGGTTTAACCCTTATTTATTTTTTACTTGCTAACATCAGTATTGTAACATATATTTTCGGTTCAGTCATTACTTAATCAAATATGCGAATTCTATAGGTCTTTAAAAACGGCTAAAATGAGTTAAAAGCCTTAAAATTGATAAATTAAAGATTTAAAGAGAAAGTAGGCATTAATAATGAAACTCCTACAGTTAAGAGGAAGAATATGCACGAATGTGAATTTGTTGATAACTTTTCTTATACTCTTTGCTGTTTTCGTTTGGCCTGAGCTAAAGTTACCGAAATGCCTTAAATAAAATTAAATTCAGTTTAATTCTTGTTTTCGTTAGGTGTATGGTAGAGTTTATGGTGGTAGACCTAACCATGTACTGCGAAGCAGGTAATTGTGTGGCATAGTACACTGTCTACGCTAACAAACTAAAAGATATTCGTTTCAACATTGTTAAACAAAACAACAGTATTTCTTTTAGGAAAAGTGTTCTGAGGGGTATTTTAGATCTTCAGAGGGGCTAAAAGAGGAGAGAGGGCGTTATTCTAGTAGAACAATGGATGAGCACATGTTATTGCAAAATTTGTTGTTTTTAATTGCGGTGAATGACTCAGTCTCTGAGCTAATACCCCTCCCGGTCACCCCTCTGATAAAAAAACACTGGCTAAACAATGCTGCCGTGCCAAATGAAAAGGTCCTTACTAAAATTGAGCACGTTCGAGGTAGCCATACTATCTTCCTCAGTGATCGTTGGGTGGTGCAAGGAAGCTCTATGTAACTTTTAAATAGGAGAAAAACAAAAGAAAATGGTAGGCCTTATATGCAGTTTTACCTCTTCAGGTAGCATAAAAATCCCTTATCTACTACTTAGGCCTTTCTAAAAGATAGAGCTGTAGTTAGGGATTTTTCATTTTGCACGGCTGAATGAATGCGGCGTTAAAAATAAATGTGTTGTAGCTGTGATCCAACAGATTACGGTTTAAGATTTAATATTAAAAAGGAAGTGCAATTCATGTTTAGTACAGAGAGTTGTTGATAGTTTTTTCAGTTTTTTGATTTAGAAAATTTACTATCAGCCTTTTTTATATGAATCTGAATGTAGAAACTTACGAGTCACGACAGCCATTAAAGCAGTTGACTACCCCGTAGGTAGTATAATTAAGAAGTAGTTTGCTTAGGTGAACTGTTCACCTAATCCAACTACTTGTATACAATTTTATTACTCCCAGCAGTTAAGAGATCACTTTTTCATATTCAAGTAATAAAAATTATCCAATCGTACCAACCAATTTCATTTATTTAATAAAATTTAAACACCTATTTATATGCATGCATTTACCTTTACTTTCCAAATTCGCAAATTAAGTGAGCTAACGGCTTCTCTATTTGTAAGTTAGGATATTCATCGTAAAATCTGCTAATAAATTCCTGATTTATTACTGTTAAAATTTCAAGTGACGTCTCTCCATTATACTAGTTTTAATACTAAAATTCAATTATTAATATTTAGTTCAGCTTTAGCATTATCATAGATATTTTTAAAACTCACTCTAAAACTCTGCGATATTGTAACTTGTTTGTAGTTCAATTTATACAAGAAAAAAGTTAATATATCTTGCACCCATATGTATAGAAAGTCCATAGATTTTTTGTAAAATTGTTTTTACTTGATCAATTTATCCATGGTGCTCTTGTAGTGTAGGACCTTCCCGCACCAAACTTAAATATTAGCCAACACAGCAGGAAAATAGCGTGGGTCCGTAAGCACTCCAGTGGTCACTGTTTACAACCCATTTTTAATTTGTTAGGGTGAAAAGTTGTAAGCTAAATCTAACCCACTGCCACACATCCGATTAATTTGAAACTTCTCACCCATAAATACTTCCAATGATAATAAAATATTTTCATGCCCTGAATTGCGTATTACTTCTCACTTGTAATTGTTACTAAATCATGCCGTTTAGGAATATTAGTCTTTGCAGCTGAGGAAGGTTACGTCGCCCTTAAATCACTAGATGGACTGCGTATTCACAAATAATTTTTAGACTGCTCTAAATTAAGTGGCAAGGCAGCATGCAATAATAATGCTGTAGCAGAAGTGAAAAGAATGCGAAATGTTAGAGTAAAAAAAACTTATAATAATTTATATTACATAGTAAAGATTAATATTCTGAAAGACTAAAAATCATATTAAAATAGGTGACAGTAAAAAATAATTAAAACAAACTTTTGTTAAAATGTACTAACAAGAATTTTGGTATCGGTCTTATAATATTTTTCTCGAAATACTAAAAATAAAAGCGTGGGGCTTAAGTTTTGAATATTAACAGTTATAAAAAAAATAGTTGCTGAACGGCATAATTTTGTCTTTACTTTTAATCTCGGTACATTTAAATATTTGCGCCTCACGCTTTTATTTATAGTCATGTCAGGAAAATCTTCTAAGGCAGTCATTTAGGACGGTATAAAAAAATATGTATTTCCATTTTTATTAGATTCTAATGAAAGTTTGTTTTTTACTATCATTTATTTTCCCTAATAACTAATTCTCAGGGGTTTATAGTTTATCATTGTTAGTTAGACTTGTAGAAATTACTGTGAACGTTTTTTCAACCTCATACTAACGATAAATATGTCCGTACTTCCGGAGCTTCAGTTCGCTCTGTTATTACATAGTAAGATTGTTCCATTAAATAAAAATTTAAATATTGCTTCCTTATACTTTCTAATCTCCATTTATTGTTGTGATAGTATTACAATATTAAAACAAGCTAAAATTCCAACAATATAGTTTTTGTTTCTAAGTAACATAATTATTGAAAGTACTTTTGTGCGAAATGCTAGTTTCATGGTATATTCTGATGATGTAAATTGTCGCTTGAATGACATTTTAAGCTGATCGCAATTGTCGTCACTTCCGTTGTTAAATGCTGATGAAGACCGTCACTTACACCACTGAAATTACGTTTTATGTTGATGATGACGTCACTTCTGTCTTTAAAATTACGTTTTATGTTGATGGTGACGTCAC
>JAGDQP010003644.1:32893-91955 GCA_022664845.1 Lepisma saccharinum
TGATGGTGACGTCACTTCTATCATTGAAATTACGTTTTATGTTGATGAAGATGTCACTTCTACCTCTGGATTTACTTATTTGTTATTACGATCTTCAACGAAACCTTCTCTTCTTCATGCGTTTTCCGCAGACGGTTATGCCGTCTCTTCGGTGGTGATTTGTGAGAAAAAAATTTGATTATTCTATTTATTCGATGGTCTAAGTGATTGTATTATCATCTAGTACGGCTTAGGCTACGTATTGTCTAAAATGCAGATGCTTTAATTGGCGTGAGTTGGGTAGATATCTGCTGAATGTGCTGGTAGTGGATACAGATTAATGACTTCGAGAGTCAGTGTTGGGTCATCGTCATTGGCTAGACGGTACAGTTTCAGTAAGTGCTGCAGTGGTAAGTGATGATATCTAGGCGCTATGTCTTGTTGGGCTTCGACATGTATTGTGTCCAGAAGTGTCGGATGAGCTTTTGTCCAGCGTTTGGTGATGTAGTTCAGTCGTAGTTTTTCCAAGTGCTTCAGTATTTCGGGGAAGGTGATTCGATCGTATAGAAGCTGAGTCGGGCTCGGAAGCTTGATACGATATGCAATACGTAGTGCGTGTCGTTCCAATATACGAAGCCTTTTATAGAAGCGGTTGCCGGCTGTGATCCAAGCGATATTGCCATATACGAGACAGGATCGTAGAAACATTTTGTACGTGTGTATGATTGTGTCAGCTTTGAGTCCCCAGGAAGTGCTGGCTAGTCGTTTTAGTAGTGATAGTCTGTTTTTGGCTGTTGTACTGAGTTGATTGAGGTGTGGTGTCCAGTTCAATTTAGTATCGAAAATAACTCCTAGGTACTTCGCAGACGCTGCTGGTCTTATGGGTGTGTTGTTAACATGTATGTTGAGCGCATTTGGATTACGGCGGAGTTTTGTTCGTTTTTCCGGCTGCTGTACTACCAGTGCCTGTGTCTTTAGGGCATTGATGGTAAGACGCCATTTTGTACACCACATATGAAATTTGTCTATTACTGGTTGAAGTAGGCTGTTGATATGTTGTACGTTTCTTCCGCAAGCGAGAAAGTCTGTGTCGACTGCGAAAGTGAAGGTGTGAACTGGATACGACGGTATTGGCATGTCAGTCACATATAGGATGTATAATAGCGGTGAGAGAGCAGATCCTTGTGGTACTCCTATGTTTGGAAAGATTGCATGTGAGAGACTGTTGTTTATATTGACGTATGCCATGCGGTTTTTCAGGAAGTGGTAGATGAGACGTACATACTACATAGGCTATTGGTAGTTGGAAGTTGTAAAGTTTGTATATAAGACCAGCGTGCCAGACACGATCAAAGGCTCTTTCTAGGTCAAAGAGTAGCAGGCAGGATGGTTTGTTGTTATTGTAATGATTTGTTATGATTGTGGCTAGACGCAGCAGGTTATCGGTAATACTATGGTTAGGTCGGAAGCCAGCCTGGTGGTAAGGTAGTAGATCATGATTTCTAAGATGGATATGGAGTCTGCGAACCAGAATACGTTCCAATATCTTGCTTAGTGTAGAGGTAAGTTGGATCGGTCTGTATGATTTTGCGTGTGTCTTATCTTTGCCGTGTTTAGGAAACATTAGTATTTTTGATACCTTCCATTCGACCGGATAGTGCCCTGTGCGTAGTATGAACCCAGACAACACACGGACATCCCATGGATATCCTTATCATATCCTTGGCGGACATGTCGGATGTCCATAGGATGTCCGAAAAAGGTCCCGCGGATGTCCAATGGATGTCCGTAGGACATCCATACGCAACTCCTGTAGACATCCGACGGACGTCCTTTTACGTACGAAAGGGACATTTATAGGAGATGTAGGGATGTCAATCGGACATCCGTACACAAAGTTTTAGGACATTCTACGGACGTCCTTTTTAGATCCGGAACGGACATTTGAAGGACATATATGGATATCCATCGGACATCCGTACGCAAGGTTTTTGGACATTCTATGGACGTCCTTTTTAGGTCAGCAATGGGCATTTAAAGGACAAATACGGATGTCATCGGACATCCGTAAGCACGACTTTTCGACATTCTACGGATGCCCTTTTTAGACCAGCAACGTACATTTATAGGACCTGTATAGAGATGTCCACCGGACAGCAACAAATTCATAATTTCTTTAAATGTCCCATCCAGGCCCGGTAACGGAGTAACGGTACTGCAAAAATGAAATGAAAATTTCTATTCCCAAGTTGTTTCACGGACGCCAGAAGAGTTCCTGTCATTAAAAAAAAGTATATTCACAATGCTACTTTGAAGACGTTTACTCGGTCGGTGTTTATTACTTACTCAGATAGCTTCTATCACCGGATAAATACAGTATGACCAGATAAATAAATACAGTACAGCGAATTGGAACAAACGACCCCTTGAATTCAATGCAATGTGATCAACACAATGTTACAAATCATAAAAGACACGGTATACGCTAAACGTTATTTATCCTACAGAGCATGTGTGGACTTAAAACATAAGTGGGCGTTTAACTCACTCTCATTGTCTTAAACACAAATGAATAATATATATCTTAAGAGGAATAGCAGTGCAAGAGAGGAAATACTGCAAACCCATCACAATGTGGTAATTTGACATATTTACAGATAGTTCAGTTGCAGGCCAGTTTCGTAAATCGGACAAATTCTTACAAAAATGAACGCCTATTAAATATGACTTGCATTGTATAGTGTACCAAGGATAATGTAACCTAACCTAACCTGAACCAACCTAACCTAAACTAACCTAATCTATTCTAACTTAATCTAACCTACAGAACCTAACCTGAATTAACCTAACTTAAATCTATCCTAAACTAACCTAACCTAAGCTAACCTAATATAACCTAAACTAACCTAACCTGAGCTAACCTAACCTAACCACACCTCACCTCATTTAACCTAAGCACACGTAACCACACTAACCCTATGTCAGTCAAATGTGTAGAATTTTAAATGACAAGTTTAAAAAACAATCTGACTTTTCTAGCCTAACGTAGCCCTATGTCTAGAATTTCAAAATGCATAAATACTACGACGTAAGAGAGATCGTTTGCGAAGATTCCAAGTGGGAAAAGCAATTAAAAGTGATGCGTAGAGTGATTTTCATGATATGGGTGTTGGAGTGCATATATAGTGAAGAAATACCGGTAAAATGCGTTTGTCGTCGTAGCGCTTTAAGTTGTGAGGTAAGGGGGAGAAAAGGAACAAACGTTGCAAGTTTCAACATTCTAGCACACTCTAGCACAACATTCCGTCTGACGCCCAGTTGCACTATCTGCACGTCTATGGAACTTAAAAGCGGCCTTGCCGGTAACGTTCTATAGGTAATTCGCTCACCCGGTATAATAGAGTGGGCAACGGGTACCCTTACGGTCAATAATGAAAGCCGAAAATAAGAAAAGACACTGTTTTTTTTAAGTTCTTTGTATATTCAGTAGCGTGTACTGTACTGTATTGTACTTTAACATTATAGTGGTAGGCCTATGTTTGAAAAATTGTTTATTTTAAAATAAGTTGCTCTTTTAACGTGTTGTACAATACCAAACTACAGTATGTCAATCACTATGTTTCTAGCCTAACCTAATTTTCGTTTAACCGAATCACTCTTGGACCCATTAGATTTAGTTAAATGAAACTCAAGTGAATATAAGCAATTTCCTATAAACTAATATCGTCACTGCAATTCTTCAGTTTTTCTTAAAATAAAAACGTTACACGAAATATATAAACCTACTCCCTCGGCTGGAATAAACAAAAACAAATGAAAGCGCATTTCCCATTCACCAATAACGTTTCAGCAAATGACGATCAGATTCCGTTTCTGATAGCTACTTTCCTAAAATCCCAATAGGCAAATTGATTTCAGGTTTCGCAAGAAATTTACAGGTTCCTTGCCAAATATCTTTCCAAGCCTGCAGTTAAAAATAGCATTTCATACTCATAAAACACAAAAATAACTCTAGCCCACACATATTTATCTGAATTTTTATATTAGCATCTGGAAATTGACCTTTAATAAGGAATAACGGGGAAGCGACACCATCATTAATCGAGAACCACCACGGTACTTCGAAGGACTGCCGAAAACTGGGAAATCTCAGCCAAGGTGGACATGCAGTTTCTGACTTAAACTCGGAACCTTCTGAATGTGAAGCAAACTCACGTGCATGAAACACCAACTTTCTCAATTAATAAAATAGGAGTATTTTAGACAAAATTAAATAGATTTTCCCAAATTATTAGTTCTACCACAATGCTCAGAGAGCACATCCAGTAAAGGTAGTACATATTTTCTCCAATTTCCCAACATTATCTCTTTTCGTCTCTGAGTCTATCTTCACACTTATATCTGGAAGGAAAATACTGGACATTGTAGGATATAAAGAGGATGTCCGAGGGATATCCGGGATGGATATAATTTGGACGTCCTATTTCGGATGTCCAGCGGACATCCCATGGATGTCCCATGATATCCCGAATCTCTTCGGACATTCGGGACGTATTTTGGACATCCGACGGACGTCCGGTGATGTGTGGGAAGTTGTAGATTGTAGCCAGTAGCCGGAGTAATATGATTGGTGCCTCTTTTATATGCCTGTATGTTATGTTATCAAATCCTGATGCGGTATTTTTCTTGTGGTTTGTAACTTCTATGATATCTTCGGCAGTGATCAGAGCTGTTAATGGATGGTTGTTGTTTAGAGTATGGTGGTCACTGATTGTTAGGTGGTTGCGATGAGAGTCGGTCTTTTTCTCAATGTCGCTTGTAAGTCTTGTAGTTAGACCGGATGCCTCAGGTGTGAATATAGTCTGTAAGCTGTCAGCGAAAATATCTGCTTTTTCTGTATCTGTATTTGGGGCTGAGTCCTCAGTCAAAATTGGATATGTAGGATTGCTGGATTTTCCAATCAGTCTGTTGAAATGCCGCCAGAATTTTGAAGGATCTCTCTCTTCCGCCAGATGGTTGGTTGTAGTGACCCATGAACGTTGTTTGTATGTCCGGATATAGTTTTGAACCATGCGTAGATATTGCCGATGGAGACGCAGTGCTTCGATCGACCTGGAGCGTATGTATTCTCGATATGCATTGCGAGAAAGTTGAATGATATGGAGATATTGTGGAGGTAGTTTCGGTTTGAATAGGTTTATGGTTGTACTAGGTATATTGTCAGTGCTACTTCGTTGTATGGCTGTGGTGAGTGTTGTGATAGTACGGTCGATGGTGTTCAGATCCTGTTGTTCTGTTATTTGTTCCACATATTGTTTGAGGTCAGACTGATATTTTCCCCAGTTTGCCTTAGCATAATTAGGTATATTACGACTACTAATTGGTGTGTGCAATTTGCCGATTTTGTACCTTTAGGTCGACCTTGACTGGGTCGTGATCGCTTCCTATGGAGTCAAGTACGGTGATATTGATGTATGGTGTCAGCGAGGATGATGCTATGATGACATCTGGTGTGGTATTGCTGCATGATCTGGTAGCTCTGGGTATGTGGCAGAGTTCACCCTGCGTGTGCAGACTAATATGGTCTTTGAACTTTTGCTTCACACCGACATTGCGGCTGTGGATATTGATGTCAGCCATAATAATATAGTGTCTGTAATTGTTGTCTATATGTGTGAAAAAGCTGAGTGGTATAGGTGCATGGGGTCTTACATATATGGTGGCAACTGTGATATGTTTTGTCTTGAAGTACACTGTGGTAATATTATGTTCAGGCATGTGTGGCGGAAATTTTGGTGTTAGGACTCGATGTGGTATTTTGTTATGCACCCCTAGGGCTGTACCACCGTTTACTCGCGCACCGGGAGGTCCATCATGTCGTAACATTATGTATCCAGGCATATATGTTCGGTATTTCGGCTTTAGGTACGTTTCATTGAGTGTGAAGCATTGGATTTCATGTTCAAGGAGTATTTGCTGTAGTATGTTTTGCCGGGTCGGAAGCGATTGAATATTCAGACGAAGAAAACTTATTTTGTTCTGTCTAGCCATCCTGTGCGTTATTGGGTATGGGGTTGATTTTGAAGTGAACGTGCGGGCCTGGGTAAGTAGCTTGCACCGTGAGTCCATACATTAACTTGGTGGTGTAATTGACCTGTTGAAGGATGTGCGGGCGTATGAATGGATGAACGTTCTGTAGCGTCATACAGAAAAACCGGATCATATCCTCTACAGTAACAGGTTCGCGTAGTGAGTTGTTGCTAGTTACTGGTGTGTCGGGAGTTCGTACTGGAACTACTAATTCAGGAGTGGTGGGGTTAGCCACTGGCTTTCCCTTGCACTTTGCACTGTAGGAAGCATGAGCCTCCGTACAGGTTGCACACTTTGGTTGTTCGTTGCCGTTCGGACAGTTCTTAGTCGGATGGTCTTGACTGCAGTAGCCGCATTTAGGTTTGTTCGGGCATTTAGCCGTGGTATGTTTGTTATAGGTTTGGCAGCGCTCGCAGCGTACTGGTAACGGTTGTTTTGTATTCGACGGCTCTACCCTATGCCGTTTGCCGTATATATACGCTCCCTGCTCTAATAGGTAGTCGATTAGCTGCTGATCGGGTGTGAGCACCCGCACAAGATAGGTGCGACCGTCCTTGCAGAGAATGCGTAGGCATTTCTCTACAGGCACGTCTTCACTGTGGAGTTCGGCTTTGATCTCATCATCTGTCCAAGTTGGCTCTACTCCTTTGATTACCACAGATAGCATAGGTGGTTTCCTTGGAGGAGGAGCTTGTTTTGTTTTTGGGCTTGGTGTTAGTGCCTCTATAATTGCAGATTTTCCGAATATCTCGAACGATGCCTTATTTCTTATATGGCGGTGAAATTCCGGGTTGGTGGATTTTAGTATGATTCCATTCCTAGTGAAGAATATTTCTTTAATTTCGGCTCTTGGTACATATTTGACTAGTTTCTCAAAGACATGCTTGGCAGTCTTGAACTGTGAATCATCTGCTTTGAGAATGAAGTTGTACAAGTCTGGATTGTTTTGTTTAAAAGTATGTGCTGAGGCAGCAGGATCAATAGATGGATGTTTGATTGAATTAGTGTTTGAGGCGCTTGGTGGTGGTCCATCAGTGGTGGTAGCAGTGTCCATGGAGAGTTCTGAGCCAGAACGGGAGAGGTCTGATAAAGGAGAACGTGACCTAGGGCGCTTTTCGTCTGGTGTAATGCTTTCAGTTGGTGACTGATCTTGTCGACTGCGTCGCCCTGAAGTGCGCTGCTCCTTTGCGGTGACCTTTGAACCTGCTCCCCGGACTACTGGTTTAGGTAGCTTATGCATTCTGAGTCCTTGTTGTATAGCGGTGGTCGGCGTAAAAGAATCGATCTATTTCCAAGTTCAAGCCCAAGGTCGTCAACCGTATTTTCAATCAAACCTGCTCAGTATAGCTCTAATGTTACTGGACTTACTATGAATAACCCAAAATCAAATCCGTATGAATTGCCTATGTCGTCAATCAGTGGGACAATCCTTTAACCATCAACCAAAAATCCGTGAGACTTTGCCAATTTCGTTACCAATACCTTTAATCAATATCTAATAATACCAAGTTTGCCGTTTTTCCACTGGTGGCCTACACCCAGCTAGCTAATAACTTAACCTAGAGTTGCCGTTTTTCGACTGGTGGCCTACACCCAGCGTACAAGATCTAAGTAGTAAACGTATAGTGCCGTTATTCGACTGGTGGCTCTCCCAGTGTGCAAATAAGTCGTTATGCTTATTTATCCTGGCGCATATACCAGAAGCCTGTAGGCTTGTTAGCGTTCAAACAGCTCAAAAAACTTGCTCCCTTCGACACTGAATAGTGACGTCAACCTCAAATCGACAGTATGCTTATCTTCTCAATTGTACGTCTGCTATACAAAATCACCGCAATAAGTTAACTGGTCGAAGTTGAGTTAGGATTAAGTTCTGACGAAACCTTGGACCTGTAGGGTAAAAAAACATCCTCTTCAATCAATTACACTATGACAGCTCCAATAACGTCTTGGTCAATTTCACATTTAACGAAAGCAATGTGAACAATAGCCTTTCTCTTCAAGTGAAGAAAATTAAGTAATTTTCTTTGCTCGACTTAGTACGCAGGAACTTTTCATTGGCTATTCCCTGAGAAGAACAGTAGAGCTAAATCATCTGCTGCCATCTTTTGAGAGAAATTTCAATGAGTTTCCCGTTCAGAAAAAAAAACAGTTTAATAGTTTTCAAGATTCCGGATATCTATCTACATGTCTGTTAATACAACATTGGTACTCGGCTTCAGATGGTAGGAAATTGACAAGACAAAATGTCGCTATGCAATGGAAACTTTGACTGCTCTCTATGTCAAGATTAAGAGTTGTGATAGTTTGAAGACTGTAACAGCACAAACTTTAAATTGGAAGAGCTTTGGACGAAATTGTAATCTATATAAAAGTGACAAATTTCTAGTTGAAGTATCTCTGTATCCAGCAGTCGTTCTTGCGTTCTATATTGAATAATTGTATTTACCCCAATACATAAACGAGGTAATAAAAAGTATCCGTAAAGAAACAATTGTTTATTTTGTCCAACATAGCTCAGAAACTCCTTGCTTATCAAGGTGTTACATTCATTCATCTTTGGGTCCCCTTGGAGCATGTGGGTACCTTTCGGTACGCTCTTACGCCGCGACTGCATAAGAAATGGGAACCTCTGAATATATTTTTGCTCCGACAAAGGAATAATCAAGATGAAATTATGAAACTTGTACAGTTGGTTGTTCCCTGGATTAGGAAATTATATATTAGTAAAACGTTAAGAAAAAATGTATTATATTGTTAAAAAAAGGAAGAAGTTCCTTATGACAGCCCGTCAAGGACACTAAAAACAGAAAAATAAATTCAGAAGCTCTTTAATATGCTATCAAATTCCATCCGCACAATTCAATGTTCTCTATCATGCTATAAATGCGCTCCAACCTTTTTGGCTCAGATCAATTCATCCAATTCTTCAAAATTTCCTCCGTTACTATTCTATGTTTTCCACTTCTAAGTTTGGGTCTTAAATGTTCGTTTTGTTTCATTTCGAAGTGCCAAAGTCTGCAATGAGTGAATGTATGTTGACTTACACATTCAGATTTTTGCCCTATAGCTTCGTAAGGACGATATCAGCATCCTATTCTATTCCAATATTCTTAGGAAAATCAATCATATCTCACTGTTCACTGTTTGAGAAGGAATTCTTGTCAGCGGGTCACTTCAGATTCAGTACTGATGATCACATCTGAAAAATTATTTGTACTGAATGTTACAAAGTTCATGCTCATGAAAAGTTTGATTTGCAAGGATTAGAAAGTATTTTTTTAATAGCAAGCGCTAATTTTTATTATGTCCTGTATGTTGAACAGCATTTCTTATTTAACGTATTAGAGTCTCTACTCGTCCATTTATTATTTTAATAGTCCAATGGTTCAGATATAGTAATTCTGCCATTTTACACTTAAACACATTGACAATATATAATTACTATTTGCCACTAGCAATATTACCGTAACGTATAACATTAGAGTAGAAAAGATCAAAATATTTACCAACTATTCCTCAGCATTTCTCTAAACGAGTTGAAAATATCTACTATTAATGGTAGGAAGTTTCGTTGGGATACAAACCTCAATAGCATGGAAAGTTTGATAATGGACAGTCTGAGTGTCGGATATGTGAACTATTACTATTACATGTAGAACGGATAACTACGCGAAACTAGAATTTTGAAAGCAATAATTCGAAGAGGAAGAAGCTATGTCCTTGGTAATTTGCAATAGAAATAACTGTCATGTAAAGAGGGTTTTAATACTGTCATGTACATTCTGATGAAAGTTTTAATACTTTAAAAAAAAAAAGCAAGAAGGTAACAATTCCCAAGGAGTTGGAGTTACTCGAGTCATTATGCTTTTGCATAATCAATTTCTTTATTTGTAACTGTATGCGTTTGTAGGTGCTATGGTTTAGAGAATGAAAAATGTTGAGAGAACTGCATAGAAGCTAGGATGGAAAACGGAATGAAAATAAACATACAGAAACAAAGGGGATGGTAATGGAAATAAATGGAACTACAACATACATCAGAATTGGAACAGAAGAAGGACAGGTATATGGGAAGTTTATAGAACGCATTATTAGTAAGGATATGAAAAGTGAAAAAAAAAAAAAAGACAAAAGCAAGAATAATACCAGGGAAAAGAATCTCTTCTACGGATTGAGTAAATATTTTGTATAGCCTATAGAGTATTGTGTTACATTGTAGAAGTACTCAGTTACTTTCAATTAGCTTGTAACGTACTCCTCAGTCCCTACCGTCTAGATAATGTTGAGTTCAAGTGTCGAAATTGGCTGAGGACCATCATGGAACAAATATTTGCGTAGCTGTGTTATGTATATGTTGTTATGTCGGTAGAGTATAGGTATTTAATTTCGTATTGGGTGAGGGAAAGATTAATACCGAAATATAAGTTTAACTCTTAACAAGATTTAGAATGTGACAAATTCATTGTTTACAGCTCAAGAATAAAGCACCCTTGACACTCGCCTTAAGTAAAGGGAAGAGATTTCAAAGGAATAGAGCTTCTATCAACGTCAAGAGTCTAAGTCTAACTGACCTCCCACTTCTCCCTTACATAGGTTTATATATCATCTGCTTAAATTCATGTTAGAACATGAATTTTCGCAATTCATTGTGATCTGACCTCACACAGTCGTGACGTATACCTGAGTATGTAACACTGCGTGACGTCAAATCTGATTCCATGTGGTGCAGTATTCAAGAACAAACATGAAATATAAAAAATAGTTTTCTAGTTATCAATGTCCCTAACATGTTAGCTTGCTTTATTTAACATTTCTTTTTACATAATTTATTTCTGTTCATATTAGTTTAGAGCGAATTTGTCGTCGCTCTACAATATGGAGTCAGAAACTGTGGACTCCACAAACGAATGAAGCAAGAAAATTTGAAGCCATCGATAGCGGAATGGAGAAGGATAAAGAAAAACAGGTGGACATACAATAGACTAGACGAATAACATTGAAGATAATCAGGAACAGAGAAGGAAACAGTAAAGGAAACACTTTAGAACATTGGGAGTGCAGAGCCTGTGTACTATGGAACGCAAATGAGGGTATGGTTGAGGGGAAATAGGAACAACATGAATCTAACTGATTATTAATATTAAGGAAGATAATTCGAATGCTGAGACAATAAGGAAAGCGAAAAATCGGGATGAATGGAGAGGATTAAACATACGTTGAAGTGCCTGCCCCATTCGACAAAATACTACCCCGATACTAGAATAGGTTGGATTCAAGTTTGTTTCAAACTTGCCATGTCAAGTGTATAAGCTTGCGTCAAACTTGTCATTGCAAGCCTAAAGCTTGAATGAAGCTTACCATAACAAGTTTGTTACAAAAAGCGCGAAACAGGATTGTCATGACACTAGCGGCCAAATATATAAACAGAACTATCTCCGTTAAGTCTGAATCAAATTTTCAATATAAAGTCACCTTAGTACAGTCAATTTCAAACTTAAATCAAGCTTATTGCACCAATCGCAGCTACACTAGCGAAAATCAACTGGAACTCAAGATTGTCATAAGCTTGCATACTATGTGGTTAATGATGAAGATGTGCGGTTTGTTTTCCGGTTTCTTTTAAATGAAGTGTACCCAAGAAATAAACTACCGTTGCATCCCCGATTAAGAGAACCAAACTGTCACCAGAGACAGCAACGTATTTACGCAAATAATATGATTCTAATTACAATTTAAAGACGTTAAATTCTTAGGTCATTTAACATTAACCTCAGTTTCCCCATAATGTCATCATAGTTTAAATGAGTTCCATGTCTCTTTCCATCTCTTTGTATTTCTGACATCTGTTGCTGATTTTCAGAAATAATTTCTTTTCTCTGGTTCGAAGAGAACGTTCTTCGAAATTTTAAATAGAGATAGCAGGAAGAGTTATGAATGTGGTTTTGGCTGCAAGACCTCATGAAATAATGGAACATTAAGAAAATAACTCTAACTGGGCAAAAAGAACTCTAGAATTCTCTTCTCTACTGTCTTCAGTGTGTAGAGATAAAATACTTACATACAGAAATATGTTCTACGTGTAAATGACGTTATTACATTACAATACTTTACGTACAACTGAATGAAACACCATGCTACATAAATTCATACTTACGAAACATGATTCATATGTTTCCTGCTCATATAGGGGACGTAAGGGCATAGTGTCCACCCTATACAAAATTCCTTTTTTTTAAATCTTCTTTTCCTGAACTAATGAACGAAATTTTCACAGTATAAAGTACATTGAGATAAAATTTTCATTGTAAGCTGTAATTTCCTATTTTTTGTTATATGCAACTCTATGAAATGGCCGTTTTACTCTACCTAATGCGAACAGTTTCTTCCTATTCAACAGTTCTTCAACAAACGGCAAAATAGGGGGGAAAAGTCACTATTTTTTTTTTCAGATGCGTTTGTGCTATTAAGAAACGAGGAATTTCGTGAAGTAAAACTAAACATACCATACTTTCATCCCCTACATCTCCACAAACACTAAGAGCGACATCTACTTTACACAAATCCTGATTTTATTGTTGGATCAATGTCGGAGTTTTGTGATTTCGTATTTTCTACACATTAAGATTAGTAATATTTATTTTATTTTATTAATTTTATTTTAAGATTAGTAATAATAAGTTAACTCTATCATATGATTACATTTGTTAACTCATGGGATTAAAGTACTTTTAGCTTTGGTATGGTGAAGTGTTCACGTGTTTTGCCACTTTACCCATTCGGCAGCTATTTTAAATAGTGTACTTCGCAGCTACAGTATTTGGGCTACACAATTTGGCAGCTCATTAAAATGAGCTTTAAACGCTAAATATTTTCATCATCTACGATCATTCATCCTTGGAAAGCTACAGGAAATATTCATGAATTGATATTTGTATTGGGTTGGTGAGAAAGAAATGTCCGCCCTAGGTGCGTCATGTCCAAAGGCAAAAACAATATATATCTAATCAAAGTAGTCACCGTCTGCAGTCACATACTGTTCCCATCGCTCAGCCTACAATTGAATTTTGATCCCAATGAAGTATTGAGTATGTGATGTAAAAGAAAAACCTCAACTGCATGTTGCACAGCCCAGTCATCAGGGAAGGTCTTTCTTTGCCAAGAGGTGATCGAGATGCCGGAAAAGGTGATAGTCAGTGGCAGAGCGATCGGGGGAATACGGTGGGTGAGGAGGGGTTTCATAGTGCAAATCAGGGAGAGCCTACACCGTTTTTTGCGCGATGTATGGGCGAGCATTGTCATGCAACATGAGGACGCCATGTCTGTTGACCATTTCTGGATGTTTGCAGACACGTTTGCGATGCATTTCATGAAGTTCAGCTCTGTAACGATCTGCAGTGATGGTTTCACCTCGCCTAGAAAGACATGTTGGATCAATCCCACCATAGACCACCATACCAGCAACAATTTCTGTGGGTGGAGAGGTGGTTTAGGACAATGCCCTGGACTTTGATCACGATCTAGCCATTGTCTTGACAGTTTCAGATTGCCATAGCAGATCTATTTTTCATCTGAAGTGACAATCGGATTCAGGAAACCTTTCCTCATATTTCTTACACTTAGAAAACTGCACACCTCCAGACGTCGTTTGTTGTTGGCCTGTGTCAAAACATGAGGCACTCATGAGTCCAATTTGATCACCTTAGCGATCGTACGAAGCTGCCAGCTGACAATGGTATGGTGTATGCCTAACTCGTCTGCACTGGCACGAACAGTTTTCCGAAGGTACGCTTCCATGGTGTTCCTGAGGAGTTCATCCGAACATAATGTTGGTCGGTATCCACGGGGCTCATTTTCTAATGTTGTGTCTAGTGTTGTAAATAGAAAAAAAAAACCGTTCGTTTTTTTTCTAAAACTTCCGGTTTTTATTGAAAACAAAACATGAAACTTCTTTTTTTTTTTTTAAAAAAAATCGTTTTTTATCAGGGCAGCAATTTGTAATACTGCTAACGTCTCTTTAAGCAAGCATTACCTTTATATAGGTAATTAAGAAGAAATACAACATAAATTAAACCCTAGATTACAAATAGTTATTGGTATATGTGAGATTTTGTGGGTTTGCCTGTTCTCAGTGTTGCCAACTTTTTAAAAATTAATTTGGAATAAAACTTCTTGCATGCCGTATCTGCCCCAAACTTAGCTTAAACATCATTCAACACAATAGAAAGAAGTTTTCTGAAGCCCCCCCCCCCCAGTTGTCAGTGTTGCCAGCCTATTTAACTTATAGAATTGCCATCATTAATACATATCTACACGTGTGTATTGATTTACACTAAACTTTACATACATGTTCATTAGGTACTGGAACAGATGATACAGACACTCCAGGCACCGTACTTTGTCAAGGTTGGTAAACGATTTAAAAAAATAATTTCATATTTGTTACCGTTGAACGTATCCGCATTGATTTACACAAAATTTGATGTGCATTAGGTACTGGGACAGTTCATGTGGGTACTTCTAGGTCCACAATTGACAATGTTGCCAATCAATTTTAAAAATTAAATATTTACTACTTCCATTCAGTTCGACGTATACGCACCAAGCTTTGAGTATACATATTCGACACAGTTGAAACATATTGTGGTTGTTCCCTGTACCCAAGACCCAGCTGTCAGCGTTGCCACCATATTTTAAAATTCAATTTTTCAAGTGGCTTCCATACAGTTACGTGCCAATAATACTTATTATACTTTCAAAAAATGTGCTTGGGGCGCCGCGGGATGTGGCTACGTTATGATATGCTTTGAAATAATACTTCTCATAGCCCTATTGCAACAGACTCGTTAGAAGAAACCTATATGTAGCTGCTAGTTTACAATTAATTATGTAACTCTTTTGGCGAGCCTTGGACCCCGGAGCATGAGGGAGCAATGGATAGTGTTTTAATAGTGAAACACAGTGTACTAGTGGGGTCGCGGTGGTTCAATTGATAGAGCGCTCACCTCTGTCGTCGGATCGATCCCTGGCCATGCCATCTAGGCTTTGTGGTGGACAAACACTGTGCGCGTGGGTTTTCTCGAGGTTCTGCCGTTTCCTCCCACTTTCTTCATTTCACCAACTCATCTCATCATCCATCCGGTCTGAGCCAAAGTTGTCTAAAAGTCTTAGAAATTAAATTCAAATTAAAAAAAAATGTACTAGTGAACCCAAACATATATCTGCCCTTGAATAGAAGCAGGTTATTTTCCGGAATTTTGAGCTAAAGATAATTGATTTTTGCGGACGGTAATTATGATCAAAAATAGATATCTTCCTTGAATAATACAGCAATTAAAAATTAATGTATTGTAAATACATTATGAGAGCATATTTCGGTAAGAATTCATAGTTTTCCAGTTTACAGTAAAGATGTCTCCGAAGTTGTATTATCTCTAGGAAACTAAATTCTTGCCATAATTCAATATATTTCTTCAGATCCTTGGAGGTTTATTAGTATTTTAATACAAAGTATACCAAATAACTTCAGTCCATTTGTCGTTAGTTAATTCCTTATTTTTATCATGTTGAAGATACAGGAAGTATAGCAATGTGGCAGTGAATGTATTTATAAATAATCGTATCATTTACCTCGCAGGTCTGCAAGGAAACAAAGCAAAGTAATTTGGGACAAATGTATGAAAGCTTAATAGGCCAGTCAAATTAGACATTAAAATCGCAAAGCGTGATGTAGTTCCGATTTTTTTATATGTTGTTGGGACCAGTTAGGGTAGTGTGAACCCAAGTTTGGAGCCTCGAAAAACCTCTGCTCCCTGCGTAATACGTGAAAAACTGCAAAGTTTTCGCTCTTTTTTCAGTTGTTGCCTTATAACTCATAAACCCTATGCATTTTCGATATTAGTCGTTATTAACGTTTGTAAGTACATTAAATTTCCAACATTTTAAGCCCAACCTCAGCTCTCTACGTCCAATAGTTTCCGAGATATGGCATTGCAAAGATTGAACATTTCCTCTAAAAGATAAGAATTTTTAAGTTTTGCCCTCGTTTTGGGACGAATATCGGCATAACCGCTCATCCTACGAGAAAAGTCATGAGGAATGAAATTGTAGTAAATTTAATTGGCTTTCATTTTAGCACAAAATGAAGTCTGTAGACCAAATAGTTCTCTTGCAATCCTTAATTTAAAAAAAAATGTAAATTGGATTTTTGAAGAAATGAGCCTAAACACCTCTCATGACAATATGTGAGTACTAGATGAAGATATAAGGCATAGAATCATATAAAAAGATTGGAATGTATGTTTCATGTACACCTTTTATTAAAAGATCTTACAAATCAGTAATTGACTGCTCAATGTTTTGGTTTTTTCGACGAACCTGGTTGATCACGGTCGTATTCCGGGACTGAAGGAAATTGCTGGAGCATTTTGTCCGTCTCGGGCTGCTCGTCTGAAGGCGGTGGATCGTCGCGGTCGTCTTCATCCTCGTCGATTAGAATTATAGCGATGTTTTAGCAAATCTTGCCAGACCACGGAGTGCACAAAACTGAGGACTTAAACCCAGCTCACCGGCAAGTGCAAGCTCCCGTACATCCCTTCTTTCACTTACATGAGAGCAATGTGAGAAGGATTGGTGGGGCTGGGCCGCATAATGTTCTTATTGTTATTAAACCAAGGAAGCTCTTCAACCAACCCCACTCTGTGGCATCCTTCTTCACCTCAACTACTATCGCACTTGATGGTATGTGTGATACGAATGGAAGAAAGCAGCCTCTTTGGTTGGGGGCAAACGTGCCAGGTTCACCTTCGTGTTGGCTGCTGTTTTGACGAAAAGGTGGAACCGAAGGCCGTGTAGGGTGTCTATGGATGCGTGCCCTCAATACAGAGCGACCAGGCACTTCTCTACAGCTTCGGTTATAGCCTCGTGGATGACATCTGAGAGGAGGTAGGTCTATCAGGTTCCGTTTTTTTTTTTTTTTGACACAAATTTGTTTGACACACTTCACAATTTTGTTTTTCCTTGCCCGAAAAAGGCAGAGGTGGTGTCGCATCCGCTGAATGCGTGGAGAAAGTGTTTGAATCCGGGAGGCAATCAGTGGCGTCTCGTGGGCTTGAAAGGTGGTAGTTCACAACCAGTGATTTCGCCAGACCCCCTTTTCGGGTCTGTCACCCCCCCCCAAATTGTCGAGCTTATCCCAAGTATGAATTGTTACGGTAAAAAATAGTAGAAACCGTGCAAAACTCCAGTTACAACCCCAATTTTTATTTTAAACCCCCCAAAACTGAAAATCCTGGCAGAATCTCTGCTCCAAAGAGCAACGAAGAAAATACGAGAACAAGAAACACATCGTTCGATAGCTTGAAACCATTTCTCAATGTGCTAAATAGAAAATAGAACTTATTTACACTATATACTGAGTTAAGAAATGGAAAAGGAACTCCACACAAAAATAAGTAGTTGGACTGGTAAGGTATGCTGGTTCAAAAGCTCGACAGTGCAGCGACGAATGTATTTCAGAGCAGTTTTCCACGAAAGTATACAAATGAAAATTGTCTTTCACAGTAAATACATACACAAAATATTAATAATAATAAGAAATTAAATATATCCTTCTTACCTTTATTTGTATATGAAGTCCATTCTTCTGTTTTTCTGGGCAGCAAACTTATCTATAACTCTTTGGTTGAACGACACACTAAAAAAAAGGTTGTTTATTGTTTACGCAATGTTGCAATTCGTTTATTACTGATACTGGAACTCAAACAATTTTATGTAAATAGAGATGCAACATTATGTTACTTAAGCGTTTAATATATTTGTCCATAAACGATTTATTGTGTATTTTGCGATTTTGGTGTGTAATGAACGTTTATCCTTGCTTCTGCCAGAAGATTTGATTACATTTTAAACACGAAAACGGGTGGAAAAGTCAAGGAGAGCTAGCAACAGTGCTCACTCCTGTTCTTCTGCTATCTTCGTTCACTCTAGGATTGTGCACGCCGAGGTCCCATATACACAATGTTATAAGTTAGGCCTAACGCCAGTTAAGCGCATATGGGGCAACGCGTTCACAAACGAAATGTGAACTGGAAACAAATTGGAGAGTAATAACAACTTGATAAACGAACTGTATACCTATGCCTCAGTGTAACAATTTAAAATGTGATATGTTTTTAAATCTTTCGATAAGAAACACAATCTGAAACGAAAATAATAATAATAATTCTAAATTAGTTGGCAGTTCACGTGCTCCTGTGAACGTTAATACGCGACGTCACTGGAGGCAATTCCATTTCTCCTCAACTGAAAGAAGTGGTGGGAAACTGAGTGCAACTTGACTTTCTTCTGCCAGTTTTCTGGAAGTAAATATTTCGGATGGTCGAGCCCAAGCCGCAGAAGAGAACGAGTAGGTCCACATCCTCTCCAACAACGATCACGTTCTCGTACATTGTGCTTTTGTCGAGGGCGGTTCGGATAATGTGCATCGTTTGTCGCTTTCTTAGTTTCAGTGCCCTCGCCCAAACGCAGGAAACAACTGATCTATTAGGCGTCGTTTATGGCAGACGTTGGCTAACAGTTTCTCCTGAGGCACTTTGATGATAGTTGAGGAGTCAAACACGATCTCGTTGCAAGAAAGAGCAGCGTAACGATACAATCGTTCTGCGGTTTTAGTAACCCTGAAGGCCCCATCCTCAGGGTAACCATCAAACACCACTGACACGTTCCTGCCAAAGTGGTTTAATGTGTAGGTGATGTACCTAGCCACGATTGCCGTGATCGAAACATTTCGGTGCAAGGTAACCTTGTGGAGAAGGTATTCCCCATCCACTACTACAGACGTACTGTCTCCAAGGGATATGTTTTGGGAGATTGGAGTGAAAGTGGCGTAGAAAGTAGATTTTGCCCCCTTACGCATCCCCTCTTGGTTGAACAATGTCATTGGATAAGGGACCAATTCGAATTTGAAATGTTCTTTCAATTCCCTGTCCGACTGCCTAGTGATACACAACTTTTTTGGGGATTGCAAGAGAACTATTTGATTTACAGACCTTTGGGCCTTCCGAATTCAGCAGATTTCCCTTCGACAGCACCTTTTCCTTCGTCACCGCCATATTGAAGATCGTTCGAAACCTAAAGGAAGAGTCGCGAAGGTCCTTTTATAGCCCCTTTCATGGAGGTTCCATTGAAAATGGATTTTCGGAAGTTCGGCCATTTATTTTACCCAGAGGACCCAGCTAGGCATGGCAGAAGATTTGTTACCGCCCGTTTCATCAGAACAACCCTAGATAAAAATGTTACCATCCTAATAATTTAAAATAGAAATATTGGGCAGTACTTTAATGAAAGGAAATAAATTGTATTCATATCTTTTTTGTCTAGCGACATAAGTTGTGAAATAAATGCATCTAATTTTTATATAATTTGCATTTCTCCTTACTATATTCGATTTAATTTTAGTGCAGCAGATAGATTTCACACCTCTAAATCAGAAGTGATAAAATACGCTCCTATCAAGGGATTCAGTCAGAGCCTTTGGTTTGGGGAAGTAAAGCAAAAACTGGAGTAACGCAAGTTGAATTGTTCCAGATTTTATAGAGTTTTAATCTAAATGATGCCACATACTTCAGTAAAAATTAAGTTGGAGCTGTGTACTTGACAATTCGGGGGTTACACCAGCATTGGGGGGATCTGACAGAATCCATGTTTTTATCATTCATTATAGCATATATATTCTATTATTACTTCACATTCACCTGGTAATGACTAGTGACCTTGATTATTGTATTTGCATTATTATCTCAAAGTGGGTTTGAAGGAACTATTCAGGTTGTTCACCATCATATACTTTCTCAAATCCCTACGTATCATAAGCACGTGATATGAAGGTGTTTAGAAAACGTAAAGTTAGAATGCAGTTATCTACATCCCGCAAACTCTGAGTGTTTTACAACACACACCATATATATTTAAAGACAAACATTTAAAGATTAGGACAATCAATAGCACGAAATAGAGTACAGGAAATATACAGTAGTGAATTCATGTTTCTAGTCATGGAAGGGGGAAATAAAATCGAAGGGACGAGAGAGAAACCAGGGACTATTTAGCATCTTTGGCATTGGAGGATAAGCACATGCAGTGTCTTTTAAACGCCATGTACATCGTATCTACTGAAAAATATCTAACCCCCTTCGCTCTCTCGAGATACTGTATGTGTTTTCTTGTGGACGTTTATTAATAACACAAAGCAATGTTCGATTTGCCGAGGGAATGTCGGAATCTTCCCTGATGCGTGAGTAGTTTATCCCCGGTTGTTAATTCCGAATATCATCCCAACCAGGGATAAAGTCTTTGTACCCATTCAGGTAGTATGTGGTAACTTACCGGCAACCACTAGCTTTAGGATCACCTCTTCGTAATTTATAATAAATCAAACACTGACACGGAGTGTCGCCATAAGTATTCCTCCACATGCTACCATGTTTATTGTGTGTTGATCAACTCGTATTTAACAAAATAATGACATAGCTTTTCGTAACACTTTCTTGATTCCTGGTTGTTGCTTGATATTTATAGAAGTGTCTGCGACTATTATTGGTAAATTAATAAGTGGTGTAGAGCGTACATATTCTTCAGTACCTGGCGAAAGATGCGGGCCTCAAAGTAAAGTTTGTCCACAAGAAAGCTCTTATTTTTCTGTGGTATTAATGCTAGCGTAATATTTCAAGCTTCGCGAAATAAAGACAAAGTAGAGATGCACCCTTGTACACAGTTCATAACACACAACACATCATTTTCATTTGATTTTCTTTCTCGGTAATACAAAAATGTTAAAATGTCATTTGTGCCTTTGTACATAATACACACGAAGTATAAAACCACTTCAGCATTACTCATCAGTTTTATTTTAGACGTAACACACAGGGATGCATTGCATTTTACATGTGCAGGAATGCTGTAGCTATTAATTCCGTCAGAACCCCGACAGGGAGACGCCACCTCTCCAACTTTACAGAAGCATTAGATTTACATTAAATAGAGAAAATTGTGAAAAGCTAAATACACACTCACCGAATTTTGGTTTTACATTCGTTCAAAACGTTATGGTGGACATAGCATGCAACATTCCAGCCTAATGTATTTTTGGAATCACACTAATTTATTGTTGTGCATCCTGTAATTCTTACTATGGGGAATAAATGTGACATTTTTGCCATTTTGTCTACATGTTTACAGTACCAATTGACATATGGAGTGGACATAATAGCGGTAGTTAGGATATCTTCTCACATTTATCAACAGATGTCACGCCTGTCGAAGGAAATTCGAAACCATTTCCTTCGGAGCAACAAACGAAGGTACCTTGAATATTTCCTACCCTCTAAGGAAGTAGGAGTTAGGAGATGGCAATTGACTCCGGATGCCCCCCTTCGTCTTGTGCTTAAATGAAAGCCAATTAAATTTACTACAATTTCATTCCTCATGACTTTTCTCGTAGGATGAGCAGTTATGCCAATATTCGTCCCGAAACGAGGGCAAAATTTAAAATTCTGATTTTTTAAGAGAAAATGTCCAATCTTTGAAATACCATATCTCGGAAACTATTGGACGTTGGGCTTAAATTTAATGTACTTACAAGTGATAATAACTACTAATATCGAAAATGCATAGTTTATGAGTTACAAGGCAACAACTGAAAAAAGTGCGAAAACTTTGCCGTTTTTCACGTATTACGCAGGACCATAGATTTTTGGAAGCTGCAAACTTGGGTTCACACTTCCCCAACTGGTCCTAACAACATATTAAAAAATCAGAACTACATCACGCGTTGCGATTTTAGCCTTTTTAAATGTGCGTTTGCATTGATTATCTGCAGCGTAAAGCACGAAATCACTTGCTGTGTGAAAAAACATTTTGAGAAAAAAAAAGGACAGAAAAATATGAAAAAGATTCACAGAAAAAAAAATCTTTTTTACAACACTAGTTGTGTCAAAGAAACGAAATTTGACAAACCAAAGGCGAATGGTGCGTTTATTTGCCACCCGTCCCAAATGCATTGTTAATGATTTTTCTAGCTTGCTGTGTAGAATGCCCCAGTTTGAATTCATAAAGAAAAATCACTCGCAATGATGTGTTCACCACAGTTTACTTTCATACGATCCTGTTCAATAATACACTGTCTCTTGACTGTCTGGGTACCCCAGCCTGTTTGCTGGACGTATGCAGACTTTGTGATGTTAGACGCGTGACCTCGTCGATCCATGTGTTGTGTTGTTGAGGTGCATTTCCCACCAGGCGCCAAAGCGGCAATTTCATTCGCACCAACCCAAT
This sequence comes from Lepisma saccharinum, assembly GCA_022664845.1. Taxonomy (NCBI): domain Eukaryota; kingdom Metazoa; phylum Arthropoda; class Insecta; order Zygentoma; family Lepismatidae; genus Lepisma; species Lepisma saccharinum. The sequence continues at coordinate 55,292 of JAGDQP010003644.1, forward strand.
AAATCAGCAACATTCATTCACTGGATTCTCTGGCACTTACAAATCAAGCGAAACGAACATCTAAGACCCATCCTAGAAGTGGAAAACACCAGAACGTAGTAACGGAAGAAATTTTGATGAATCGGGTGAAATGAACTGATCTGATTCAAAAGGATTGGACCGTCAGCACTTATATGATGATAGAGAAAATTGAATTGTGAGGAAGGAATTTGGTTAACATGTTGAAAAGTTTCTGAATTTTGTTCTTGTTTTTAAATGTTCTTGACGGGCTCTCGTAAAGAAATTCTTCCTTTTCTAACAACATTATAAAGTTTTTCTTAATGTTTTACTAATATATAATTGCACAATCCATGAAACATGCAAGTATTACAATTTCATCTTGGTTACTACTTTATCGGGGTAAAAATTTATTCAGACGTCCCCATTTCTTATTATGTCAGTTTTCAAGGACCACACTTTTACCGTGAAGCTTACGTTCCGGTTTTATAATGTTTTTGTTTCAGTCAGGGAGAAAAGATTCCCAATAACATTTGCTAATTTTACGAGAAGTATTATTAGCAAGAAAGTTACTTAAGTTTGCAATAATTATGCGTAGGAGCTATGGTTCCAGTTTATCGACATCAAAAAACAAAAACGAAATCACAGTTTTATATCACATTTATGATACTTAGAAAATACTTTAAGGTGATATCCGAGAAAGTTATCAAGAATACTTTTGAAGTCGTATGTTACAAAATGCCAGTCTTCTTCAGTTACTGTTTTTAATTTCAAATGATTGAAACTTTGACTTATAAGATTTTACAAGTAGTATTAGCCTACGTTTAGAATTGTAGTGTTAATTTATATTTTGTACACAAAACGAAGCATACAATTCCTCTTTTGGTAATATGAATAGTATGTGAGACACCACATGGAAATATTAAGCACTAAGCAGGCAAGTCTCGCGTGCAATATTAGTGGTTTCATATGTACTTAATATAGTAATTACATTGTACATTGAGGATAGGTACATGGATCCGCACTACTCGAATCTTAGTGTCTGGTTTCGGATATTAAGTCCTGTTTCCCAAAATTCGGATCTTGGAACTTTATATGCGGAACTGGATCTCGGAACCAAAGAATCTGGATCCTGGAACCGGCTACTTGGTTCCATCAGAACTGATTCCTTTAGGATCTGGTTCTCAGTTCTTTCAGGATCCGGTTTCGACCACCCATATTATATACAACTGAGTAACATGGTATCTCAAATGCTTCATTTTCTCCAACCTATTCCCACACTTTTTTCTTCAACACTACACGGAGAGGAAAGCAGGGTCTTTAAATCTTGTCTTATGACTCTCAGTGTTTGAACGATGTATCTTTCAGGGCTGACAACGAATGGTGTTTTATCCCTCATACTACCAAGAATTCGACGCCAAAAGATTCCTAACAATAGTAAAAACAAATGAAAAAGTCTTATAAAGCCCCGAAAGAATCAAAGTTTCTCCGTAGGTGTGTAAATAAATCTTCCCTCGTTAAGGCTATCGTGAAAGAATTTGTAAATCACAACTTAAAATATTGATTGATTCATGCCACAAACAAATCGAGTCAAAATTGGGTCATTGGGTTAAGATTCGATCATTGGGTCGCCGTATCACCGGGCCACCTGGTCCAAGCCATGCTGGTAACCAAAAGCGTCCCGGTGTCAGCTTTGGAATGTTCTCATCGGGTCCGTCCTTCCTTTATACAATACATAGTACGCTTGTTTATGTTTGTTTTTTTATTCTTTCCAATTCATTGACTCTGGAAAAGATCTTTTTCTTAACTCTTTTTTTGTTTGGTTGTTCCCATTCCATGAGTCACTCTACAAACAACTTCTTCATGGCCCTTTTTTCTACCCTATCCGTTTTCTCCTATTCGCATGTTTTGTTCCGATGACGTCATTGGGAGCCTTGCCTCGTGTCGTGCGGAGTGATGACGGCTCATATCAAACACACGAGAGGTTACTTATTACTATCAGAACTTCCAGTAGCTGCTAGACCATTGCGCATTTGTCTGTCGCTTTTCATACGGGTTTTTTTTTTTTTTTAATTTCAATTGCCACTTCTTCATTTAATGTGTTTCTCTGAGCGTCAAGTGTAACGTTTCCTTGAGTGAATATCATCAGGGAAGGGCTTTTATGGGCTCATGACGCAAATTGAGATGTTTCAGGACCAAAGATCTTGAACTAAGCGGCCGTAGTTCAGTTTCTAGAGCGTTGGCTTCTTATTAGGAAGGTCCTCGGTTCGATGTCAGCTGTCCATCATCCTAGATGAGGTATTTCCAAGGTTACGCCAGACAAATGACTGGATAGTATCTTCAACTTAATTTGCGATGTTGTTGATTGATTGATTTGTTATTAACGTCCTAAACAAGCTGTTGAGCTTCTAGGGACTGGTCCTACAGTCTTTGGTAAAATGGGTTCCGAACCGTTCCGTTCAATAGACCTCAGAGGGCATTCAGCCCGTGACCACGCGCCCAGAAAGCGAGCGCGCTGACCTATTGGGAACCACCAGGTCTGCGATATTGTTGTGGACAGACATACAGGCCGAAGAAGGAACATAAGCAGTTTTTAGAGAGTAGGGACTGTCAGCTTTCTTGTGAATTTTTGTAGCGTGATAAGAGAGCAGATATGTTGAGTTCCACTTGGAGGCCAATCAACCAATCATAAGTTCACGTACGATCACATGGTACAGGTTTAAAAGAAAAAAATCGACGTCATTATCTGCAAAAAGTAGGACGTCTTTGCTTGATACAGTGCTTCCTGAAGGAAGAAACGTAATTCGGACATTTGGAAATCACACAAGCTGGCATTCCAATTTCGGAATCGTTTTCAATGCCGAAATGTTTCAAAATTCCGAACAGATTCAAGCATGGAAGACTCGGACCAGCCCTCAAACAAGTTTTCACCAAGCAAACATTCTGAGTTTCAGTTAAAACTTACGAGAAAACCTCTAACTGTTCTATTGTAGCTCAGGCTATTTAATATTTATAGGAGAAACTGAAATGTTTATGCGAATGAAACAACAAAAAGGAATAATGATAATTTCGTTTATTTTTTAAATTTAAATTTATTTAGATTCCTGAGTAAAGTCGGTGAAATGAAGTCTGATATCAGATTCTACCTACCTGCTATCGTCGAAACGCTACTCTGTGCTACGGATTAAGTGCATTTAGTACACAAATACTGTAATGGGAAGGTTGTAGCCTTACGTGGTGCATGAGTCAACGTTGCTAGAAGCAAATCTGAAGTTAGTTGCTTCTCTATTTGCTTTGGTTGAAGGCGTTCCAGGCAGACGGATAATGTTAAATGTGAACCATCTTTTCTTGGTTACTTACTTACAGGAAATAATAATTAAAGATGAAAAGACAATTATATATTTATTTATTTATTTTCCCTTCTCTCTCTCTCTCTCTCTCTCTCTCTCTCTCTCTCTCTGAATCCCGCGAAAGAAAAGTGGCTTACAACTTGTCAAAGTTCTATGTTCCAGAGGTCACAGCCATCTTTATCTCGTTCTTCTTTTAAAGATATTTATAAGAGATTATGTCTTCTTGTTCCAGGTTTCAGATTCTTCTAACCACGTCATTTGAAATCTCAATACATTTAACCCTTCTTTTGACAGTTTATTCCACAAAATAAAAATGTTATAAGTAGAGGCGGCAAATGTGAAATAAAGTCGGGTAAAGTGGAATGCCATGTTTTTCACAATGCTATGTGCCTGATATATATTGTGATTGAGGGCAAACAACTGACTGTGTTCATATGTCAGGACTACGCGTTGCGTTGTGAATGTTGGCTGGAGATTTTAAAATCGACTGGTTTTGTGTGCCCACCAAAATTGCCAACAAATTGAGCCCATGTTGTAGAACGCCAAATAATAACTCCTAGAATTTCTGTCTCCTAAACAAATAACCGTAGGTGTCTTTATATTTGAAATTCTGGGAACAAACTAGCTTAAAATGATATGCCATATGATCCTTTTCCTATTTAAAATTTTCTAGCCAAATCCAAGATGGCGGCTTTCAAGATGGCGACCGTGATTCTCATACCAACACCGGATGTAGCCTATTGTCATTACTCAAATGTTGGATCATATTCTCACAGTGGTTTTATCACGACTAGTGTCTTCATACCTATTCCTTGCAATGTACAAATAGCCACAAATCGGTATTTTAAAAAAATCCTATTCAAAATTTTCAAAGAGGTTGGGTCTATGGATGTCATTTTTGTGCATTACAGGTCAAAACCTAGTGAGAAAAAAAGTATTTCATATGAATATCGGCTGAACAATTGAGAATGCTCCCTCGAGAGTGTTTGGAGGGTAAAGTGGAATAGGCAGCGGTATTTGATATGGAATAGTATCCCACATTTCCTCCTCTTTTTTATATAAAAAAAACTAGACCAACTTACCAGCTGTAAAAACTGTTTGATGTGTAAGCTGTGGGCCATGAGCTGTTTACTGCCGCCAAATGACATATGCTTATTGGACAGTTTTAAAAAACAATTTATGATAAATGTCCTTGCGCATGGTAAATGATGAAATTAACACACAAAAAAATAGAGGAGCATTCCATATACACAAGAAAATTGGCCGTGCCGTGGTAGTCTAATGATAGCATACCTAACCGGCAACTGGGAGATCCGGGTTCGAGTTCCGTTCGCGGCGGCTGTCAATTTTTCTGTGTTAATTTCAATTTATGATAAGCAAACATATTTTTAATAATTCCTGTAAGTGTGCATGATTAGTTATATTTTAGAACTAAGTTCGTATCATATTTTAAAACTAACTTATCAACAACTTAATTCTTCAGCAAGATGGACAGGAGTGTAATCAGATACCCTATTCCGCGTTACCCCCTACTTTTCTTTAGTTTCCATTTTTCACTTTTTGTAGGTTTTATTGAGCAAAAACGTAATAACCATTTCAAGTCCTTTTTGAGTGTTTCTATTAAAATAATGTTTAGGGTATATCGTTTAATTTTCATGTCTCTTGTGTGTAAAATTGAAGCTAATAGCGCTAACAACCAAATTTATATTCCACATTTACAGCCTGTCTTTACAATCGTTTCTAAGTGTAAATTCACATCTATGCGTAGTTGATGAAAGATGTCATCAGTCATCACCACCTGGTTTCGATTTATTTGATGTTCCTGTTTCTTTAGTCAAATCCAACGAGCTCTAATTTATAATACTGGAGTGGTCGATTAAATTACAAATCAAGTTTTATCAGAAGCCACACACAAAAGGGAACATGTATCTTCGTTTGTCCACTTTGAGCGTAACCTAAGGGAACCAAAATTTAAGTACTAACTCAGTTTCTAACCTTTGACGTCGCCGTGTAATCCATTTTATGATGTATGTCTTAATTCTTGCAAATATTGTAGACAATATTTTGCATCATGTGCTATCATATGCTCAGCCTAGTATGTGTATTTACTCAATAACAAAAATTTCAGCCTGAGCCAAAGTTTCCTAAAGGCCTTAAAAGCAAATTCAATACAATTCAATAACTTTAAAAAATCAGAAAATTAACCTGACAGCGACAAAAAGCGTGGAAAACAAGAGAGAGGTTGCTAGTCATACATAACCAATGATGCAAGTTGGTAGTGCCTTGTGTTAGCGACATGTTGAACTACATACTTTATGATCAAAGAAAAGGATGGAAACCGTCGTATAAATGTAATCATTGTTGTTGCATCGCGTATAATAAATAAAGAATCTAACCTTACTTTACCTAACCTATTTCTATGTACAGAGTAAAATTCTGAAAAAAAAAACGCGTATAACGAAAAAAAAACATCCTAATTCTCTGAATTCTGTAAAATGTTGATTTGTAGTTGAGTACGTAGGCAGCAGATGGTACTACATACTTGCAGGGTTCTTTACAACGCGCAAGCTTTCTATAAAAAATTGAGTTAGAACTGAAAGTTTGGTCAATTTTGAAAAAAAATCGAGATTAAATATTTCTATTGTAACTTGTTTCAGATACTAATCTAGCGTTCCAATACCGTCAAGCACTTCTCAATGGTTTCGCACTGAATATGTGTTATATAAGGAAGCGTTCAAATGATTCCGTTATAAACTTAAGTCCAAAGGGAGCATATCTTGTTGAGAAATTACCAGACAATATTATATCATTGATTCGACTTTAAAGAGCAATAACAAGACAGAATCACCGCCAACAAAGTAATCTTCTCAAAGCAAATTCAAACAAATTACTCAAAGAAATTAAAACAGAAATTCGCAAATTTATAGAAACAAAAAACTGAATAATTTATTTCCAATCTTACCGAAGCTTATAGACTTAACCCTCAATCTTTCTGGAAAATGATCACCATACAAAGAAGGAGAAAATCTCATCAAAAATCTTTCCCTCATAAAATAGACAACATAGATATAGATATAGACAACATTCCTTTAAAGGAATATTACTTGATATTTTCTATTAAAAATATAAAGACTAATACAGTGAACATATATTCACAAATGTCAATGATACTCAATCTGAAGTACTTCAAACCTCGACTATAGACAAACAACAGATAGCACATAATGAGGACAGAACAGATGATCCAAGATAGAACAGATGATTGATTATAAAGGGAATATTGACATATTATTACAGGATATAACTTCAGATAAGATTCACTCTGTACTAAAGAAAAAAGAAAAACACTTCACGAAGATCAGATGGCATTCCTTATCTATTGATACAGAAAGCTCCTAGATCACTCATCTCTATATTGGTTTCACTATATAACGCAACATTAAAATCTGGATATGTTCCTAAACAATGGAAAAAGGCTTATACCTTTGACGTCGCCGTGTAATCCATTTTATGATGTATGTCTTAATTCTTGCAGATATTGTAGGCAATATTTACATGATATGTTATCATACGCTCAGCCTAGTATGTGTATAATTTTCAATAACTAAAATTTATACCACTACAAAAAAACCTAACAAAGCCAATTCAGACAATTATTGTCCTATTACATTAACTAATACAATATAAAAAATTATGAAACCATTTTGGCTCATAGACTCTCGGAATATTTGAAAGAAACCAGCCAATTATCACCCAATCAGACAGGATTTAGAACTAAAATTTCAATTGCTTAGAATAACTACTGATGTTCAAATAACATTAAATAGACGATTTAAAGTCGGATCCATTTATGGACTTGACCAGCGCCTTCAACCCATTTGGCATGATGGCCTGCTGTACAAATTACGTGGACTACACCTTCCAACTACTTACATCAGATGGATAGCAAATTTCTAAATGGCAGAACCACCCAAATCAAAATTAATTCCGAACTCAGTAAAGACATAGCTATCAAGAGAGGGGTTCATGTTCCTCAAGGGGCGATCATGAGTCCCATCCTCATGAGTGCCATTTAATATACGTAAATGGCACACCCATTCTAATAGAACCCTGTACAAACTTCGTTTATTTGCAGATGATACTGCCTGTTGGTCGTTTGCTAGATCCGCCAAAGACGTCATACGAAACCTGGAAACTATTACCAAGGAATTTTTGTTAACTGCTGCAATACATGGCTGCTCACATTGAACGAGAATAAAACTCATCTAATAATATTCTACCCAACAGGACATCACAAAATTCGAGACAAAAATAAATATATTACCATCAACAAGACCAGGATCAAATCCTCAAAGTATATTAAATACCTCGGATTTTATTTAGACGAAAGAATGACTTTCGAAACTCATATACGAAATCTACCCAGCCAAGGGCTACATGCTCATTCGAGTCCGTGTGTTTTGCGACCTTACAGAATATCGTACACTTTGCAACTCGAAGGAAATAAATCGTGCGTTTTGCAACCCATCTGTTTATTTTGGAGTCGGCGGCGTCTTGAACAGATAAGTTCATTAATGATGTTACGTCTTAACTGTGAATTCAGCAGCATCGCTAGGTCCCTAGGAAGTCTGAGATTTCGCAAACTTAACATAAGGTGACAGTTTCCATTCCGGGAACCAGTTTTTAAAAAAATGCCGGAAGGAAGCAATACTATCTCGAATTTCTAAATGCAGTTCACACAAGTAGAACGTGCAATAAACGCTAAAAACACTAAATAAGGAGGCAGAATCACAGACGGAATTGAAATAGGTGGAATCTAACCTGGCTTTAACTAACCCGTCTTGACTCGCTTACGCTCGCTCGGCATTAATTTTTTGTCTGTGCCTGACATTCGAGTGGTTTTATGTTACATTCTGTATGAAGTTGGGATACCACATCGATGTGTATGTGAAAATTAAAACGTAATGAGTTTCGATGTTTCCCCAAATGAACTGGGAGTAGTGTTGGCGACGTGACGAGATTTAGGCTGTCTCTTCTCGAAAATATCTTTTCCAGAGCGTGTCTCATCTCGAAAAGATGTATACTTTACATTACGAGAGCTCTGTCTCGTCTCGTCTCGTGGCAACACTAACTGGGAGTCGTCGTGGCTCAGGTGGTAGCACGTCTAACTACGAAATCCCGTTCAGAACGCTAGAGAGTAGATCGCTTTCAAAATGAAATTGACAATCTACTTTAATTTGAGCTAGCCAGAAATATGGAACAAGCTTCTTATATGTATTAAAAGACAAGAAAATATCAATGTAGTTACTAGTGATAACAGGTTCAGCATTGGCATTTCAATATGAATTAGTATTGAGGGTCGCAAAACGCACGACACCCTATTTCAGGCCGCAAATTGCACGGGTCGCAAAATGCACGGTCGCAAAACGCACGCCACCGCTCATTCTTGTCTGAGATCCATCATTTACAATGAAAATATTTTCTCCAAAAGATGCACTTGTATAATTAGTGCAATAAACACATATTGACATCAATTATTGAATTCTTCAACAAACATTACACTTCTATTTAAAATAGAAAGATTGACTTTTAGACTCTGGAAGGACATTGAAACTCTCTATAATACATCCGGATTAATACCAATCAATGAATTTGAGGAAAACAATGAAAGGAAATAATTCTGAAAAACGGAAAATGCTAAATTTCTTATACAAAAGTAGTGACAAAAACAAATTTGGTAACTCGAAATTTCACTCATTTACGTATCAAGAATAACTCCAAGGATTGAATATTTAACAAAACCACTAACAAAATCAGCGATTTACCATAAAACATTAGAATGGAAGGAACTCGGCTGCTTCTCTGGGAATGAGAGACGGGCGATCACTCTAATGCATTGAATCTTCTCTGATCAACTCTTCTTTCCTAAAACATACCGTTATCTCCTCTTACATAAAAATTCTCTTAACAAGACTAACTGTACGCCATTGACCCTTACAAGGGTATAATACAAAGGACGAAAGTAGCTCGAGTTAACTTGAAGTTCCCCTTTCCTTCTTATTAAAGCTGGGGAAAATAACATTATGTATAATTTGCTGCAGAGTGCTTTATAAAAAGAAAATTAAACATTGAATAAAATGCAAATTTGGTACTTTGGGAAATTATAAAGATCCGTTTGTAATTTCTATTTTTTGTTACGTTTTTCACTAGCTGATTATTTTTTAAATTTAATCAACATTCATTTTAAAAGATAATGGCAATAAGAGAAAACAACAAGCAAAACGCTAAAATATTTTTTTTAAAGGTATGCAATTAATGCTTTGCCATCCAGCGGTGTGAAAACGAACATTCGTATCAGGTAAACCCTACTGTGCGCAGATGGCAGGGTAAACATGACCAAACATCTGATTCTGGAGTGCAACGCCGTCAAAACATAAACGGAACCTCCAGAAAACAATGGCGTGCCAACGCGGTAAATTAAAAAAATGCGCTATAACATTCATTTGTCGCAGTTTAAATCATAACATAATATCATTTTACATATTAAAGTACTTTATAGGAGAAGTTGATTGTGTCGACTTCGATTTCATACATAGCTATTTATAAATTCTTTAGCTCAGAAAACTCTAAACCCTAATTATTACTATTGACAACAAAAATTAAAATAAATAAAGAAGAATTTCTTTTATTTCGCTTATTTCGATATGTTTATACTTGTTACAAAACACAGCACTTAACTTTGAATCACAACTTATATTCGGTACTAACTTTCTTTATGAACATAATAAACCATTTCTCTTTTTGGTATACCATTTTCTTTATCTCTTTCTTCGCAGACTTTCATAGCTTCTTGCTGTCTCTTTCTTCTCGGAGTTACACATTTTCTTCTAAAATTCACAGGTTACCACAAATTATTGCACAAAGTACTGATTTTCATGAAAGCTTCCGTTGCTAGTGATTTGGGTGAGTAGCCAATTGAAACATGTTTTAAGGCCCCATATAATGTCTTCTACGTGTAACACGTATTTTAATTGGCTATTCCTCCAAATCACACGCAAAGCAAACAGCGCAAGCGCTCATGAAAATCAGCCCTAAAGCATACTTTTCATGTACACGCGACTAACGCGTGCATGAAAAGCTGACCTAGTTCTGCACTTAAAAACAAGAAAAATGAAAAATCACTTTTTTTACGTCCTATGATTTTTTTACTTTCCAAAGAACGACAAAAAATAGTTTTTAACTTGTTCATTATCGTTCGAAACTATCCTGTATAACGTTCAAAATATGATCCACACGATATTGTACACTAGCGTTGTAAAAGACGATTATATCTATTACCTGAATTACTTATAGTTTGAGCTTGCGTATTATATTTTTCACTTCGTATACGAATTTGGAACCTAATAATATTTTAACGCTCGTAATGTTTATTGTTAACTCATCGCAAATCTTAACTTTTCTTAGATCGTGGAATCTTCCTGAAACTTTGATTCTTCTTTCTTGGCGTCTTGTCTCTTCTCCTTCGTTGCAGGGTTTCCACCTTTCGTTCTTTTCCATTTCATTCGTCTGTTTTGAAACCATACTTTGACCTGAAATTAGAAGGAAAATTTATTTTAAACTTCTTTGATTTGAAGGGAGAAAGGTAATAATTGCGATCGGAAAACAACAAGTACAGTAGAATTTACTAAATCAATTATTATTCATACACCTATACTTTGCAATACCTGTATAGTGATTTAAACAAAAGCAGAAGATCTAACCTCTTCTTATTTCAGATTTAATTTATTGACTTATTTCTTAAATTTTTCCTGATTGGGAGCAATTTCAAAAGATATTCTATTGGTTTGCTGTATAAATTCTGTTGGCCAAGAATGGAGGTAGTAACCCTGTGAGCTATATTTTGCTGTTATTCTGCGTACACTTCATAACGTAGTCCCTTGCCAATCCGTGCCAGGTTCAACCATCGACATTAATACATTATATTTTGTTGCAGGTGATTGAATATTGAAGTGTCAAATGAAGAGAAGCGAACCTTTCTGGCACATTATGTCGTTTGAATTTAATCGAGGTGTGCCAGTCTTGGAAATCACCAAAAACATTTCTGCAGTGTATGGCGACAACGGCATTAGTGATAGGGATACCCAACGGTGGAATGCGCGTTACAAGAAGCGAAATTTCGACATGAATGACGTCCCACGGTCTGGACAGAAATACGACTTTGATTAGGACTGTTTGAATGCATTAATTCACATGGATCCACACCAAAATACACACGAATTAGTCACATAGAAGGACTGTGACTACACAACTGTCGGCACAGGCCCGTAGCCAGAACTAGGTTTACGGACGGGCAAACAAGTTTACTGGAGGGGCAACGATTAAGCTAGGAAACATACCGTACTCTCATTACAGAAATGGAATACACAGATTTATTTTTATGTATAAAGTAAGAAACCACAAAGTAAAAATAAAATACACTTTAGGTAAGTATTCAATATATACTACATCATTATGTATTTCCCTTCCAATCAGTGGTTGTCACTAACTAAGAGTGTCCAATCATATATTTGCAGAAATTGTCTCCATAATAAAATATTTCATCCTTTTACATTTTGTTTCCTTCCTTCTGTTGCGAATACCTGGTAGTTATTCTTGTTCTTCTTTTCATCTGACTTTATTTGTTGAGCACTCAGACTCATTTCACATAGAACGAGTTGTAGAACTCATACAGGTGTATAACAGTTATAATCAGTTCAATTTCATCTCTTAGACTAGATTTAGGAGTCTGCAACATTGCATAAGCTAAATGCAGATGCTCTACTAGTTTTTGTTTTTAGCACAAAACAAAACAGAAACCAAACTGAAGAAAGCATGACTGATTCTATTCCTACGCCCTTTGCAATGTCCTCTCCACCAAATATCTTGTCCTTTATCATGACATCTAGAACTCTTAATGTAAGGGCTATCTTAAGAAACAGAACTTTTTAAAAAGGGAGAAACTGGAATTATTCACCATTTAGCCCTGTCTGTCTCCTTCAAAATACTGATCTCCAATGTGCGCGCATCGATCCCAAAGGTCCTTTCTGTTCCGCAAGGCCTGACGGAATTTCAGTTTTGAAATTGTCGGAGGTCCCTAGTAATTTCTCCTAGATTTCCTCTATGGTCTGAAGTATGTGACCTTTGAAGGTTGATGTCATCTTAGAGAAGAGGAAGAAGTCGTCAGGTGTCAAATCAGGGGAGTAGGAAGATTTTCGAAGATAGATGTCTGGTGTTTTGCTGAGAAACTCCCGGGCACCAAGTGAGGAATGGGTACGTGCATTATCGTGATGAACAATCCTGGTCTTCTTCTTCCACACCTGACCTCTTGTGCCGCAGCTTTTCTCATAATCATTGCATCATGTTAATGTAAAATGCTACATTCATTGAGGAATCACCCTGCACAAACTCTGAATGGATTATCCTCTCCCAGTCAAAGAAGACAATTAATATCACTTTAACATCAGACTTACTAATTGGTAATTTTTGGAAAGTGTTGATTGTCCAATGCATTGTGATGATTGAACCTGACACTGTTCTGTTTTTCTCCGGTTCTTTACAGACGAGAAGCAAACTTAGCGGTAACAGGTCGCATCTGCAGTTTTACAATAAAAATAACAGGAGACTCCACTGATGTTTAGTTCAACAGCAACTTACGTACAGTGAGACGATGGTTTCCACGGATGACTTCCGACATCCTTTCCCCGCGATCGATGTCACTTGATATGGATGGCAGTTACGTCGTCCTCAGTAGAGGTTCGAACCGATGTAAAATACGTGTAGCATTTGTAATGTTCTGTTCGACAAAAATTCTTCACCATAAGCTGCGTGCAATAAATCGAAAGCCTTAGTGAAAGTTTTGTGCAGTTTGACACAGAATTTAACACACACTCGCTCTCCATCTCCTTCATAATCGGGTAAGTGGCAATCGCCACGGACACTCAACGTTCTCTATTGCATTACAGTGGTTAGCACTAGATTTGAAAATTAGGTCAGTTAATGGTAATAGAAGTTTAGTTTCTTTTTGAACAGCCTCTGTATATTTAAGTAGTTTACATTTGTAATTTGAACGTATCTAGGTAACTGGTGCTCCGAAAAAGAAGCAATAGATTTTCCCTGCAAGAAATTATGTATCATAGCACACATTTAAAATAAAATCTTTATAGAAAGTATTTCCGAAATTATCTTTATCAGTACCACATGAAGGCAACGACTGACAAGTAAAGTACCCTAAGTGAGGACTCGAGTTGCTCATCAAGTGATACCTTAAATTGAAGCTAGTGACGAGTATAGTACACCTGTGAAATCCTAGCTGTAGAGCTCCAGAAATAAAAAGGTTATGGCGGGTCAAAGTTCAAAGAGAAAGCGAATTGTATTGAAACAAGTCACAACGAAAGGCAGAACAAAAGTCAGAAGGACATGATTTTGAATTGAAATGCGATCCATGTGAAGGAAAGAGGCACGTACAAAGTACTACACATTGATACAATCAATATGTAAGTCGTCAATGAAGGCGTGTGATAAGCAGATACTTTGCTCACAATGAGCACACTTGACAAAAGAGATGTTCTCACATGAGGTCTTGTAACACTCGTCACGTATATTAGAATCAAAACAATAATCCAATGGAGAAATCCAGGGCTCGGGCTCCTCATCCAAGTAGCCGCTTTTGTAAAACGCAAACCTGATCATGTTGCGAAATCGTGAGGCGCTGAATTGGAAGAGAGTGAAGGACTGCATTCGTAAAATGTTATCCCGATGCCAGAGATTAATGTCCGAGGAAGCGATAACTGTGTCAGTAATGAACCTGATAAATGATTTATATGGACGGAAGAAGTAAACATCAAGTGGTTGGATGAAACCAGTGCAACCACCAGGAATTAAACTTTTGAACAGTGTTATATGATTAGGGCATAATTCATTTGATACGTTATCATCCTTATTTGCACTCCATGAATCCAGCAAAAGCAAGACTTTATCACGATCGGCAGGCAGGTTATTCCAGAATACAGAATAAAAATCTTTTAAATCATTTTTGTTCATGTTTGCAGTATTTCCTGGATGGGACACTATGTTATCGGGATCTTTTTGCTTATTTCCTGGAAATTGACCACTGGATTCGGATACAAGAACGTACATCGGGATATCAGGCAGAGAGAGGGATATCATACTACACATTACATTAATTGGGAGCAACTTACGACGTATTACCATCGGGATAATCAGCAAAACATGGACATCACAAGTAGCTAAATTCGCTTTCTCTTTGAACTTTGACCCGCCATAACCTTGTTATTACTGGGGCTCTGCAACTAGGATTTCACAGGTGTACTATACTCGTCACTAGCTTCAATTTAAGGTATCACTTGATGAGCAACTCGAGTCCTCACTTTGGGTACTTTACTTGTCAGTATACATACGCGAGGTTTCTATGCAACTTTACTGTACCTGTGCAGGTACACCTTTTTACACAACTCATAATGCTGCACCCTCATAGATAACATCGGCTTGGCATGTTGTTAATGCCATTGTCATCAAGTAATTTTACTGTAGATTCTGTAAAATTTCGGCATAATGTTTCTCCTTGTTATCAAACAAGAACTCTTTTGCACGGCCATCTTTCACTTAAATTAGGATAATCGCAACTTTTATCCTATTATTCTAATCTCGAGTTACAACCTCTAAAACCGTAAACCATGGGACATCCACACTTTTTAAGCCATCCGCAATACTTTCTCGAACAATATCTGCCATAATTGTAATAATCTTATTCTGTATTTCAGAAGAAAGAACATATATGATAGAACACATACAGCAAATGTTATATCTTTTTTAAAAGTATACTCAAACACTCTCATTACCATAACCCTTTCAGCCTGTTCTTCATTGCCATAGTCCCAACCAAAAGCATTTACGGTTAAAAACTGAATAACAACTTCCACCTTAGATTTTATGTAATATCGTTACTTTTACAGTATATTTTCATGAACCATAGTTGCGACAAATCAGAATGCAAATTTCGGAATTTCTTTCTCGATCCACGATTTTATTATTTCAATGTGGATTCAGTTTTCTCGTCTTTTGGAAACCCACGACCACAGTCTAGAGCAATAATTTTCAAACTTTTAATACTCACGGACTGACAAACTACAGGGGCAAAGTTTCACGGACCGATAAGATTCCAGTAAGTTACAAGTTTATTTGACTTTCAAAACTTGCTAGGGCATCTTAAGATTTTAGTTGTTTAAAAAAAAATACATTTATAAACTTTAATATCATTTTTGAACTGTCGAAATCTGTAAAATCTGCATCTGCATGTATTAATTTGTAGAGGACTAGGAAAATAGCTTCGCGGCCCGGTGGTTGAAAATCGCTCATCTAGAGCCCTGTTCCACTTTCGATAATCATTCTCTGTGAATGCTGCTTCTTTGGTGTTTTCCCGTTCTGCCTAAAGGCCCTCCAGCACTTTGTAGACAATATTTGCAAAGATCTTATCTTTAGGTAGAACGGGAATTCCCGTTCTGTATAATCTTCCATTGTGGATATTATTCTACTTCTTCCTCCAGGAAAAATGACTAGGATACAGTTGTTATTAGCTGTATTATTCACATGAACTTTTGTAAAGATGAATGTGATTTTTTAAACACCTGTAGAGAAATAGAAAATTGATTGACTCAGTTGCAAGAAAGCCGTTTGACACTGCAACTCAAACGAACACAAAACAAACTTACTTCAGTCTAATGTCAAGTCATTTTACAACAAAATTTCATTTGGATTTCCAGTAGTTTATTTTCAGCATTCTAAGGCTCGCAGTACTTAAAAGTTGCCACAGTTTACATTCTCAAGACATATTAAACAAACAATGCAAGAGGATGCTTAAGAACATCTGGGTAGAATTATTTAAACATTTTAACATTCGAATAATGACACCTACAGCTCTATCACATGTATTATACGGGTAATAGACTACCGAATCCGGGACCTTTTGATTAAGCCACAACACAACCAAAGATATATGAAGTAAATATGCATAAACATGTTTATAGCATGAACGTAGCACGTAGCGTGGACTCCAGTGACAACATAAAAAGGTACATTAAGTAAAACTAACTTAAATTCTTTATACGGAGAAAGCTAAGGAAACGAAAGGCACTTGCCAGTTTTAAAATCAGAAGATTAAAACCGGCCAAATAAATAGAAAACGCTTCATGCAAATCTGGTATTAGTTTCTCTATCCCTGACTTCCTTCAGAGTAATTCTTGAAGAAAGCTAACAAAATGGAAAGGACCTGCCAATTTCAGTTTTCACGTAGGAAGCAGACTCTCCATCATTTGGCTGAAGTGCTAGCCTGAGATAGTGGTGGCCTGTTTCACCAGAGTACTTGTCAATGTTTCACTCTTCAGTTTTCATTTCCGGAGGACTGTTTCAAGACCGCTAACCTCCCGCCACGAGCCCTTGTTCTCATTCAATCACTTTTCTATCATTTTGTGCAAGGAATGTGATTATACTTGTAACGTCACCTCGCATCCTGCGAGATGTCTATATTCTTCTTCGAGACATATAAGACCTGTACTTACCTTTCGGAATTTGTACTGTTAAATGTATTTATGAAATTATCAGAAGAAGCTTATGACATGAATAAATCATTAATTTATTGAATATTATTGAATAAGATATTGAAATTTGTGTATTGAATATTAATTTGCAATAAATACTTTTGAAGCATACTATAACCACCAGATACGTTATACATAATAGGAAATACTCTCTCTCTCTCATTTCTCTGCCTCTGTATATATATCAAATACTTTCGAATTATATAGAAATTAATTTACCAAAATATACTAAACATCTATAGGAGACAGTCTAATTTTCTTGTAATGTCTGTGTCATGGACCTATATAAACAGCGCAGGCTGTATGTCAGCTTAGTTCTGCTGGAACTCCTGAAGTGGACGTAGCTCCTAATAAAAGGTGCTAATGAGACGCTTTTAATTGCTTGTTTTAATGTGTTGTTTTGTTTCCCCTTTGCTTACATTGTCCTTTACATACATCCCTCGGTCTCCTACGGTAGGAGGCGGACCACCTATCCACATACACTGTAGAAAATTTTATATGTGTCCACCGGGCTGGTCAGTCCATACTAATCTCATCTTGCCTTTCAGGTTTAATCCAAAATCCTACGCCCATAGCCGGAGAGTCAAAATACATATAAGTGCCTCTTATATAATTACATTACTTCAAGGTACGTTCGGGAAATACTGTATCATACTAGGCAATATTCAATTGTTAGTAAACTTTTGACACCCAAAACTAGGCAACCAAACGAGAGTACACATAAAGATTTTGGCGGGAGTTTAGCGGTCATGAGACAGTCCTCTGGAAATGGACAAGTACTTTCGTGAAACAGGCCCCAGGCGGTCTGATGAACGCAGTGTAATTAAAAGAAGAACCAAACTATTTTGGGGGCTTCAGCAATTAATATCCTCACTCTTTTTACAATATAAAGAAGAAAACATGAATGTTTGAGCTTCACTTACCTGTCGCTCAGTGAGATCCAAAGAAACAGCAATTTCATATCTACGTAAACGTGTTAAGTAATTCGAATGAGAAAATTCATTCTCCAACTCTCGAATCTGGTGTTTCGTAAAGGCTGTTCTCTCTTTGCGGGGTTTGTTACTCAGGTCCAATTTCAAATCTGAAATAGAAATTCAAACCATTAAATACATCTTGAAAATAATGTTCACTTTTTAAAAATAAATTCAACTTTATTAAATCAAGTTGAAACAATTAAATTTCAATGTAATGATACAAGAAAACATGAAAGACTTTGTTAATATAATTATTTCACAATTATTGCAAGACTTTTATTTCTAGATGTTACATACGTATCTCTACCATCCCATTTATTGACCATACTTGATTGAGAGAGGAGAGTAAATTTTGTTGGAGGATAATAAAAAATTAACTAGACTCATGGAGAGTAAGGGTCAGTTGTACAATCGACCGCTAAACTTCTAGTCAGCGCTGAGTTTAGGCCAACTCTCATTTTGCGTACTCTCATTGACCAAAATCAGATTTGGCCTTAACTTAGCGCTGACTAGAAGTTTAGCGGTCGATTGTAGAACTGACCCTAAATGCTATTCGAGGAAAATAAAAATTTACGACATTCACAAAACGGAGGATTTATTCACAAGGTGCCAGGTGAGAAAATGTAACAAGAATGAATCCCAGAGGAGCAGGATTTTCTTACACCCTCCTAAATTTTAAGGTACGCCCTCAAGAAAAACTAAAGCCTCGCATTTGATGTGAAGAGTTGAAATCCACTTTCGAATTTATAAGCAATTATCACAGAAAGAAAGAAAGAGAGAGAGAGAGAGAGGGAGGGAGGGAGGGAGGGAGAGAAAGAATGAAAGGAAAAAAGAAACAAAGAAAGGAAGAAATAGAGATAGAGAAAGAGAGAGACAGAGAAAGAAAGAAAGAAAGAAAGAAAGAAAGAAAGAGAAAGGAAGGAAGAGAGAAAGAAAGAAATAGAGAGAGAAAGAAAGAGAGAGAGAGAAAGAAAGGAAGGAAGAGGGAAAGAGAAAGAAAGAAAGAGTGGAGGAGAGAAAATTTAATGTAGTGTTCAAATTTGGCTGCACTAGAAACTGGGCATAATCGTGAAAAAATGACTATGATTAATCGGCGGAATATCGTCAAAGATTCTTCATTCTAAGTCCTTTATTCAAATAACATTAACTGTAATGAAAATTCTAGAACCCCAAGTTCAAGCTAAAAGAGCGCAAAAATTGACACTACACGTTATATCTTGCCCAGGGTTTATTTTGTTCTCTACTATTCGAATGACTATTGGCTGGCCTTATTGAATCTCCCGGGAATCGCAGCATTGCACAAAGGTTATCTACGATTGACTCCACCAAGTCAGACTCAGCAATCATCCTGTTTATTTCACAGTGCTGGGTAAGGCATAGAGCCCGACCCTTTCATTCACACCTGCTAACAGATTCTCGAATGTGATGATGTCACCCCTACATATGTTGTTTCTGACGAATGTAGTTGATCAACCTCCAATGTATGTATCTCGTATGTATAAACGAGTTCTCTCTGTGGCTATCAGGTTACCGTGCTTGCTCACTATCTGCGACATTTTTATCTGTTTCCGTATATGAGGGGGGATGTATACAATTTGTGTGCATTATATGTATGTACACCTCCTGTCAGGTATCAGCTTACTATATAGAACAACAGGCTTTAATCTGTTAATGTGTTACGTAAGTACATTTTGTGTATATCTTTCGCCAAATAGATTCCTACCGACTCCATCATAGGATTGCAGTACAAGTGTCTTGGTTTCACATTGTCTCTTAAAACTTTAGTTTCAGATCCATTTCCCCCCTAATTCGTTTTAGAATTTATTTTCTTTTTAACATTATTTACTCTATTTCAATTATTTTTGAATGTTCTAATTTTTCAGTTCTAGCAATGTATCTTCTTCATAGTCTTGTTTTTTCTAGGAAGGCTAGACCCCCCCCCCTCCTGATTTGTCTGTAGGTTTGATAATGATGTATCATCTTGATTTAAGTTTGTTTATTGCACATCTTTGTTGTGGGATCAGGTTTTGTTTTGTTCTAACTTTAAGGAGTACTAACATCTTCTGCTGTAGATGACCAGTATGTTCTCATATACAATGTATAGTATTTCTGGTTCCATATAATTCCTTTGATTTTGAGAGGAAAAATGTGTTATTTCTGTCTCAATTGATTTATTTTGTCTCAATTGATCCCTTCTGGTAATGACTTTTCAGGTCCTGCCCGAAAATTTTCAAGGCCTTTATAAGGGTTAAAGTATTCAGTTTAGATGTGGGGAAGAACAAATTGTCCGAACTCTAACAAGTAAACCTATCGATGCTTCAAAACGCTTTTCTGAACAAACTTGGTAGACCAATAGGGTACATCAGCAAACCACCAGAAAGCATGATTAAAAGTGCTTTCATCCATGAAGACAGACATAGTGGACAAAAGTTTGGTTCATAAGAATAAAAATTTATAGTGTGATCTAGGTAGGAATATACATGTTTATTTGTAAAATGTTCGTAATAATGGAAAACAAATACACATTAATGTATATTGAGTGAATGCTATTTCTTTTAGAGGGTACGTTCGTAATGGCCACCATCTAGAAGTCGTCCATCTTGCTTGATTTCTTTTAAAAAGGAAGAGGTTCATGTAAAATATCAATCTGAACAAAAATGTTACCAGAAATACATTGGTGAAGTCAATTTTGCAATAAATTTATTTTTGAGAGAGATAACGAGATGTGACATTAGGATGCGCAGTTGATTGAGAAGTCCAGAAATACTCTGTTATTTTTTAAACAATGCAAGAAATGAAAACCCACTGCACAAGTAATTAGTATTGGGAACCACCTACACAGTACTCATTACTTGTGCATGTTTTTTTTTCCTTGCATTGTACTATAAAATGTGTTACTACTGTATTAATTATAATATGTTACAGAGTTGAATGATATGTATTATGTTGTTTGAATAACTACGTTTGGTAGTAATGATAAGTGCCACTGCACTTAGGAAGCAAATGGACTAATAAGGTAAAAGAAATAGTATAAACAAGGCATTGGGACAGGAAGGACAAAGCATGGAGTGTGGAAGTTTTTCTGTATAACAGCTGCATTCATTTTTTTTTTTTTTTTTGTAAGCGTCGAATTGAAAAGGTTTAATTCAAAAGTAATATAGTAATTTTAATTTGCAGGCTGTATTAGAAACAAGAAATTTAATAATTAAAGCGTCTGTGCTCTTGCTTACCTTATCATAAAATTATAATATCTAAGAGCACCCACACTTTTATTTTCCAATTTATAAGATTAATTCAATTTATTATTTTTTACCTTTTAGTCCATCTTAAAAAGCGTGTTTTTTTAAAAATCATTTTTTAATTATTATTTTTAAAACTGTAATCATGTTCTGTAGCATTTCGAAGTCTTTGAGAAGATTTTTTATTCTCGCCCTTTACCACTCAGCGAACTTCGAGGCAAACAAGTCCTAGACTCCAATTTCGACCTCATTTAGGTTTCAAAAAGTGCGGAGAAACTGTTCCATCAACCAGAATAAATGGTAGTCGCTGGGTGCAAGGTCTGGTGAACAAGTTGGGTGTTGGAGAAGTTTGATTCCCTCCAGTTCTCGAACTTTCGTGGGACACAGACGGGCAAGATGTTGTCTTCCTGAAGGATCAGAACTTCATACATTCGAGCGAGATGTTGCGAGTAGAGGTCGGCTTTGATGGCGCACACACATTCGAAAATCGACTATACAAACATCACCTTGTTCTCGAAGTTTTCATTTTGACCACGTTTCTAGAAAGTCGCCGGGGTTCAATCATTGGTTTCTGTAGACTGGATTGCGGAGGAAGGACCATTTTTTATTATCACGTTACAATTGACTTGATGTGTTGGTCACTAATCCTCTGATCGATTACACATCAACCTGCTTTTGAACTTTTGCCTAGGTCAGCTCGAGGGTTTCCGCCAGGATTTTCAGTATGGGGAGGTGTAAAGTCAAAATTGGAAGGGTATAAGTGAAGTTTTGTACGGTTTCTATCGATTTTTCACAGCAAAAATGTTTAAGTTGAAGGGGTGTTGTTGAGACTTTGGGGGATAAACACCCCCGACATTGGAGGGATATGGCGGAATCACTGGTCAGCTCATGGGGTACCACCCGAAAGCCCCTGTTAACCGTAACGAGCTCGACAAGTTTCCGATGCAGACAGATATTTCAAATACCCATCTCATTCGACAATCTGCACGTGCTTGTATGGATACTTGCTTCGACGGTTTGGCGTACGACGTCTGGATCACAGTCACGGATCTTCTGTAATGTGGTTGATCTTAAAGACTGGTGTCTTCTGCACTGAAGCGCTTGAACCATTTTCTGATGGCAGTTATTCCGACAATACCTGGGCCTTCTACAGCGTAAATTTCAACATCTGTGGCTTTTGGTCCTCGCCCTTTTTGGGGAATTTTTTGCATCCATGTTTAGAAAAGAGAAAAATGTTAGAAGGATACTTAACCTTGACAAATGAATGATGCTTTGTTTACATTACTACCATCTTATCATGGTTAACATTAACGAAGATCATTTTACTAATGTAAACGGTAGTTACCGTTAACGCGGTTTTCAAATTTAAGTAGCGTCAACTTACGACGGTTATCTTGTAACGTTAGTAAGAAACGACTGTCTAAACGCAAGTTAGTCATTAGGCGGGGCTCACTTCGTAAGTTTATTTCTTTCTATATCGAAATATATAGTATCCTAGTGGTGCGTATCACTTTTAAAATACAAAAGAATGATGGCAGAACTAATGTACAAAATGTGAGGCTACAATCAATTAATTTGTGTTCATTTTTTTATAATTTAATCCTCTCCCGTGTAACAAGAAGATTATTTACTCTACGGAAACTTCCTGTTTCTTTACAGACAATGGTAGAACAAGCACGATAACCAAATTAAGTTTGGTAGTATGAACGCAAGTTAGTTTTACCCGTAAATCTTACCATCGTAAAAGGTTAGTAATCTAAACAAGGCATAAGAAATTCGAAATCAAGAGTAAATATATTTGCATCGTGGGAAATGATCAGTGGGAAAATAAAAAAGAAATTGAGAATAAAACAGCCAATAGGAGGTCGCAAATTTATGTAACACCCTGGTATATCCAAGGTTCTTCCAGCCTAAATTGGTATATAAATCCATTGCCTTAAAAAGTATATCCTTCTGCTGCATTATTTTATTTTACGGTTTGAAGAAAAAATCGTAATAAAATCTTTGTTGTGGTTGTTGTTTTAACTGGAGCTTTACCCATCCATGTGTGTTTTGGTGCCCGCGATGAATCACTGTTGTTACGGAAGACACGACTCAATGACAGTCGCGCTGTCTGTCGGCTGCGAGAAGAAACTTTATATATAAAAAAACAAAAACAAACGAAGAGCACATGTCGCTCCAGATTTATAGGCAGTTGAGTTCTATCCGGGTCAGGCATTCCCCCTTTTGCCTGGCTTCGATGGATGAATCACCGCAATTCGAGTGCGACATTTAAATAACCTCACACTCTCGTCAAAATAAAAACAAAAGATGTGAAATGTTGAAGCTCTAGTGTTTCAATAGTCCTGAATAACGTACTGAATGTAACTTGTTTGGCTTAGGCTATCTGTTTGCTCACAACTCGATTTAAGCATTATCAGTCACGAAGCGATTCATAAACGTGAGTAGGCATA
The DNA here is from genome assembly GCA_022664845.1 of Lepisma saccharinum. Taxonomy (NCBI): domain Eukaryota; kingdom Metazoa; phylum Arthropoda; class Insecta; order Zygentoma; family Lepismatidae; genus Lepisma; species Lepisma saccharinum. Next base: position 78,957 of record JAGDQP010003644.1, read on the forward strand.
ATATAGAAGCTTTTAAAAAGTCTTTCAGAACACTTAAGAGTAACTGTTGCTCCTTAACGGGCCTAAACAAGCAATAATGACTAGAGGCTAAGTCTGGACTGTATGAGACATCAACTTAGCCAGCATTGTAGCAGTGAAATGAGTAGAATCCGGGTGGGCATTTTGACGAAGCACAAACACATGTCCCGACAACATCGCAGCACTTTTCTTGGAAATTGTATTGCGTAAGGCACCCTGAAGTAGGATTAAAAACTGGAAATAGTCAAATGCAGGACAAGACTCCGAAAAAGGCAGGACTCTTTCCAGAAAATGCCGGACTTGAATTTGAAACGATGGTTATTTTTATTGGCAGGCCCACGTTCGTCATGTATTGTACTTTCTAGCTTTGTATTAACTAGCTTTCTTATAACTGGAAAATAATCGGGTGCAATAAATCGACAGTAGTACCATAGACTTTACAGTATAATATTATTTTGTCTATGGTAGTACTAGCCACGTACTCTAGCAGTTATTAACGAGAGAGAAATTACCGCTCGTGACCATCGAATTTGAATTTCACTAAAGGCCTTTAGGTATCTAAGGCTCAGGCCAGGAAAGGATTCGGGAATTGTCGGCCAGGGCCTTTGTTGAAGGCACCATCCCGGCATTTACCTGGTGTGACTAGGAAAAACCCTGGAAAAACCATAGTCAGGATACTTGACCACTGGGATCGAACCCACGACCTCCCGAATGCTACGCCATACGCTCTACCAATGAGCTACAGTGCAACGGCTCGGTGCGTGATCATTGAGTTTACCGTAAATAACACAAACAATACAAGCGCACATGCGAAAATGTCTTGCTCCTTTTAGTTTTAAAATGCTGACTTTTTGAAGAGAAAATCAAATGCCGATCTGACATTATTGGAAACTTTAAAACATTGGACATGTCCGGTTAAAACCGAACCTTGGTAAACCCTGTGAAATAAAAGTTGGCATTCATTCAGCAAAATATCCGCGTGATAATTACCGGTATGGCTGCAGTAGGTTGACCACGTGCAATCAGTTGATTTGTCATCGTTTTCCGAACAATTCACACCATTCGTACGCTCATACCCGTGACATTTTCACCATAGTGTGTTTACAATCTTCGCAAAGATTCAGCTAGCTTCACCGTTTCTTTCACCAGAAACTGAAGGAGCCATTCGGCGAAGAAAGTATCGGCCACGCGACGCCACGGGCGAGTCGTGAAACAGTGCTCTATTAAAAACACTGACAGGCAACCGCTAGAAAGTTGCCGGTTTAGCGTTGTGGCTAACGTATCAGAAAGCTAATCCGATGATCCGGGTTCTGAACAACTTTTTTTTTATGCTTATACGCATTTTTAAATTTTAAATACATCACTAGCCGTTGGTTAGGTTAGGCTAGAGAAGTCAGGCTCGGTGTTTCTTTTTTATTTAGACGCGATCCACTGTACTTTACGGCAACGATACCAGATGTCTCTTTCACCGAAAGAGTCGTGGTGTTGGAACGCAACGGAGACCATACTTATCGTTATGTTTGTTTACACTACTGCGCATGCGCCATATACCTTATGCCAGCCGCACGATAATCATGGTGCATCCTGCGGTTATTTCATTGTGTAACAATTTGGGTCAACGTTGAACGGGTCTTATAAAATCTATTTAAATGTAAACAAAATGTTCTATTAGCGCACACGGATTTACCAACAAGAACAATTGGTTTTAAAACTATTTTAATATTTTCATTCATAATTCAAAAGGCAATGAGTAAAATTTTAATTTCTCCTTTGGAGTTAATTTCTATAAATAAAAGCATGTTTTGTACAGATCAGTTTTAATTTTATTATTATTTTATCCTTCTTCTTTTTTTTTTAGTAACAAATAGTTTTGTAATCACAAACTTGCTACATCCTTACACGCGTATTGAGATAAAGAATATTTCGACATTTTCAATGTTTGACCTGGTAAAATATTCACAGTTTGCTACACTGCATTTTGTGTTTCACATAATGATGTTTATAATCAGTTGCACGTTCTAAATATCCAATAAAACTGCCTTAGTGTCATTTGAAAAAATCTTTATACCAGGATGGCAACATTGACACCCAAGTGACATCAACGAAAAATGTATGCATAGTCATAATTATTGTCAAATTTAAGAACGTATGCAAAGTTTCTGATATCTGGCCTGTCTGGAAGTAGGTTGAGAAACAATTACAAGATTTGCACACCCAGAAATTCTGCCAGGATTTCTAGTTTAGGCGGGCGTAAAGCCAGAATTTAGAGGATTAGCAGGGGGGATGACCTCCCAACCTTGAGGTGATACCCCACATGGCCAAATTCCTGTTTGCATCTCACAACCACCAGCAACCGTTATTTATAATCTGTGCAAAAAAAACTAGTATGTATGCATTTTGGGTACTCCATAATCTGAAAAATGAAAATATGCTGTTACAGTTACGATATAACTAGTAGAAATTATGACAGAAACTGTTAACAACATCTTATCTTGAAATCATTTGATGTTTACGTCTCCTGTATCAGATGTGTCGCACGTACGTACATTGCACTTCCTTTCAAATATTTTTTTTCTTTCTTTCTTTGGTGGAGTCTCCGTACCATACTCGTACAAACAATCACACACTGACACAAAACGCGCACATATGCTTTTGTACGTTTCCTGTTGTCAAAATCTTGCATAAACAAAACAAGTTTAAAAATGTTCTATGTCTAAAAATATCTGCATGGAGAATCTAGTACACAGGAAGATGCTATACTCGCACTGCATATATAGGATTTCACTCTTAATATATACAGAAAATATGCTTCGAAATAATTCTGTTGATGCACTTGCACTCAGCTCTCTTTGACAACACTTATGTAAGCAACCACAATATACAAACACCAAGCTCTTGATGTACAGAAAAGTTAATAGCAAGTACAATTAGAAGACTCATATCTTGGCAACAATAATACGCAGTATCAGCGTTGAATTCACATACTTTTTCATACGAGCATGATTTGTGCACATTTCAAGGAAGAAGGCACGTACTTAGAAGTTAATTTTCGGAGGGGACCCACGATCTTTTCGTGAGGTCCAAACCCTCCAAGGTGTGTCTGGATATGCAAGGGGTTTCCGGACAAAATCCCTATGCACAAAATCTCCCCGACAAAATTCCCCTTGACAGTGCACTCATGGGACAAAGTTCCCCCCTCCCTTCAAAGTAACGAGAGAACACCCCCTCCTAAAAAGAAGACACTTTCAAAATAAACGAAACCCGGTAAAGGATGTAAGTTTTGGCAAAGTACTGAATCTATTTTATTTTATAGGACAAAATCCCCGGGATAAAATTCCCCGGGCAAAATTCCCCCCGGATAAAATGACACTGTAAATCATAGATCAGTTTCCACTTTCAATATAGCTACCTGGTTGGGAATATCCAATTAATCTCCTTACTTTCTGAATTATAAAAATTCGAAAATTTTATAACACAGTTCAATTTCAATAGCAAAGGAAAGATCGTTGACTCAAACAGCATTTTTCAGGGTTTCATCCATTTTGAAATTATCTACATTTCAGGCGGGTTTTGTTTAAGCTTTTTTGGCTTGATTTGCTAAGCTTGCATTAGATTACCCCACTTAGCAAAGTAATCCTGATTCACTTTTGAATTAAGCCAAAATTGCTATGCGGGGTTACAATAGCAACAGTGTGTCTAAACACGTTAACAACGTAAGACAGATAAGGATATCACTGTAAACAATGGCGTGGAGATATTTTAGGGATGATGAATACTTTGCTTATTAACTAACACATATCAACTAGGGAATTGCAGATCCGGATCTCAGAGGATGTGATATCTGAATATCCGAATCGGAATATTCGAAATTCAGATCAAGATCCGGATATCCGAAACTCGGATCCGGATCCGAAGATCAGAAACTTAGATTCAGTTCCAGTAACCTGAAACCCGGATCCGATGATCCGAAATCTGGATCTGTGGGATTCGCGTGATTTCAGTCGCAGATTCAAAGGCCCAGTATCCGGACTTCGTTATTATGATACCGTGTCTCTGTAGTAGCTCAGTGGTAGAGTGTTGGCGTAGCATTCGGGAGGTCGTGGGTTCGATCCCAGCCGCCGACCATCCTGACAGGTTTTCCACAGTTTTTCCTCAGCCACACCAGGCAAATATCGGGATGACCCCACACATCACCGGATGTCCGTCGGATGTCCAAAATACGTCCCGAATGTCCGAAGAGATCCGGGATATCATGGGACATCCATGGGATATCCGCTTGATATCCGAAACAGGACGTCCAAATTATATCCATCCCGGATATCCCTCGGACATCCTCTTTATGTCCTACAATGTCCAGTATTTTCCTTCCAGATATAAGTGTGAAGATAGACTCAAAGACGAAAAGAAATAATGTTGGGTAATTGGAGAAAATATGTACTACCTTTACTGGAAGTGCTCTCTGAGCATTGTGGTACAACTAATTATTTGGGAAAATTCGCTATTTAATTTTGTCTAAAATACTTCTATTTTATTAATAGAGAGAGAGTTGGTGTTTCATGCGCGTGAGTTTGCTTCACATTCAGAAGGTTCCGAGTTTAAGTCAGAAACTGCATGTCCACCTTGACTGAGATTTTCCAGTTTTCGGCAGTCCTTCCAAGTACCGTGGTGGTTCTCGATTAATGATGGAGTCGCTTCTCTGTTATTCCTTATTAAAGGTCAATTTCCAGTTGCTAATATAAAAATTCAGATAAATATGTGTGGGGTAGAGTAATTTTGGTGTTTTATGATTATGAAATGCTATTTTTAACTGCAGGCTTGGAAAGATAATTGGCAAGGAACCTGTAAATTTCTTGCAAAACCTGAAATCAATTTGCCTATTGGGATTTTAGGAAAGTAGCTAACAGAAACGGAATCTGATCGTCATTTGTTGAAACGTTATTGGTGAATGGGAAATGCGCTTTCTTTTGTTTTTGTTTATTCCAGCCGAGGGAGTAGGTGTATATATGTCGTGTAACGTTTTTATTTTAAGAAAAACTGAAGAATTGCAGTGACGATATTAGTTTATAGGAAATTGCGTATATACACGTGAGTTTAATTAAATCTGATGGGTCCAAGAGTGATTCGGTGAAACGAAAATTCGGTTAGACCAGACATAGTGATTGACATACTGTAGTTTGGTATTGTACAACACCTTAAAAGAGCAACTTATTTGAAAATAAACCATTTTTCAAACATAGGTCTACCACTATAATGTTAAAGTACAATACAGTACAGTACACGCTACTGAATTTACAAAGAACTTTTAAAAACAACAGTGTCTTTTCTTATTTTCGGCTTTCATTATTGACCTTTAGAGTACCCGTTACCTACTGTATTATACCGGGTGAGCGAATTATCTATAGAACGCTACCGGCAAGGCCGCTTTTAAGTTCCATAGACGTGCAGATAATGCAACTGGGAGTCAGACGGAATGTTGTGCTTGAGTGTGCTAGATAGTGCTAGAATGTTGAAACTTGCAACGTTTGTTCCTCTTCTCCCCCTTACCTCACAACTTAAAGCGCTACGATAACAAACGCATTTTACCGGTATTTCTTCACTATATATGCATTCCAACACCCATATCATGAAAATCACTCTATGCATCACTTTTAATTGCTTTTACCACTTGGAATCTTCGCAAACGATCTCTCTTACGCCGTAGTATTTATGCATTTTGAAATTCTAGACACTTCAATGACATAGGGCTAGGTTAGGCTAGAAAAGTCAGATTAGATCGTTTTTTAAACTTGTGCATTTAAAATTCTACACATTTGACTGACATAGGGTTTAGTGTGGTTACGTGTGTTTAGGTTAAATGAGGTGAGGTGTGGTTAGGTTAGTTTAGGTTAGGTTAGCTCAGGTTAGTTTAGCTCAGGTTATATTAATTTAGGTTATGTTAGCTTAGGTTAGGTTAGTTTAGGATAGGTTTAAGTTAGGTTAATTCAGGTTAGGTTAAGTTAGAATAGATTAGGTTAGGTTTGTTCAGGTTAGGATAGGTTACATTATCCCTGGTACACTATACATTGCAAGTCATATTTAATAGGCGTTCATTTTTGTAATAATTTGTCCGATTTACGATACTGGCCTGCAACTGAACTATCTGTAAAATATGTAAAATTACCACATTGTGATGGGTTTGCAGTATTTCCTCTCTTGCACTGCTATTCGTCTTAAGATATATATTATTCATTTGTGTTTAACACAATGAGAGTAAGTTAGACGGCCACTTATGTTTTAAGTCCACATATGCTCTGTAGGTTAAATAACGTTTAGCGTATACCGTGTATTTTATGATTTGTAACATTGTGTTGATCACATTGCATTCAATTCAAGGGGTCGTGTGTTCCATCCAATTCGCTGTACTGTATTTATTTATCCGGTTATACTGTATTTATCCGGTGATAGAAGCTATCTGAGTAAGTAATAAACACCGACCGAGTAAGCGTCTTCAAAGTAGCATTGTGAATATACTTTTTTTTTTTAATGAAAGGAACGCTTGCGGCGTCCGTGAAACAAGTTGGGGATAGAAATTTTCATGTCATTTTTGCAGTACCGTTTCTCCGTTACCGGGGCTGGATGGGACATTTAAAGAAATTATGAATTCGTTGCTGTCCAATAGACATCTCTATACAGGCCCTATAAATATACGTTGCTGACCTAACAAGGTTATCCGTAGAATGTCGAAAAGTCGTGCTTACGGATGTCCGATGACATCCGTATTTGTCCTTTAAATGCCCATTGCTGACCTAAAAAGGACTTCCATAGAATGTCCAAAAACCTTGCATACGGATGTCCGATGGATATCCATATTTGTCCTTCAAATGTCCGTTGCGGATCTAAAAAGGACGTCCGTAGAATGTCCTAAAACCTTGCGTACGGATGTCCGATGGACATCCCTACATCTCCTATAAATGTCCCTTGCGTACCTAAAAGGACGTCCGTCGGATGTCTACAGGAGTTGCGTATGGATGTCCTACGGACATCCATTGGACATCCGCGGGACCTTTTTCGGACATCCTATGGACATCCGACATGTCCGTCAAGGATATCCTATGGATATCCATGGGATGTCCGTGTGTTGTCTGGGACATCTTCAACATAGATCCTAACCGATACCTTCCCGAATCCTTTCCCCTCCCCTATCCCGACCTGAGCTTTAGATGCCTAATGATCATAAATAAGATTCAATTCGTTATTAGCATGTATATGAAACTGCGATGCCGGAATGGTAAATTATGAGAGGTTCTGGTCAAAACCTTCCAAATTCTCCGCCTACCTCATCACGGCCTGAACCGAAAATGACAAAAGTCCGCAAATAAAACCAATTTAATTCAATGTAGGCTACCTGAAACTCGAAAAATATTTCATAGAGATAGTTGTGTATTTGGTTCTTATTGTTTTCTTGCCCAAAGTTACTTGATAGGGACATTCTTTAAAGTGCTTTATTTTTTTTTTCTAAAATACATGTTTTATTTCTCAAAAGCAAATTAATCTGGGAAAGGGGTTTCCTATTTTGTTAACATCCCTGTATGTTTAAAAGGGTAGGAAGAAGGACATATTTTTTTATTTCCTTTTAACAACGCAATGTTTATTGCGTAGTGACTGATAAGCACGTCATAAGACAAAAGTTAGTCACGGTTGGTGATGCGGATTGTGGCGTTTGAAGATACAAGAAGGTACTGTCGATTATTTGTTTTCCTTTTGTCACTCCAATATATGTATTAGTGACAGAATATTACGCCTGGTTTCAATAGCACCACTTTTGCAATCAATGCATAACTCAGCAATTTCTTCTCTCTTTCTATGATCCTGCTTTCCCTCTCTCCCCTCACAACACTCCAAAGTGAATAGTAAAAGAAACCAGAATAAGACATTTTTTGCTAGCCGAAAAAATCCTCCAAAATACGTACGAATTAGGAAAGACTATGATGATGTGTCCATACCCCCGATATCCGAAACCGGGATCCGAATTCGAAAATCCTGATATCCGAAACCTGGATCCGTTTGGCCACCCCTAAAATCAACAGAAGGACCGTGTGGTTGCTAGGGCAACAAATAGTTTTGACATCATACCGAAATCGTTCATAATATTTTGATAGAACTTTATAAAACCATTTAGGATTATTTCTTCTGTGGGGGCCTGGATGATCTGATTTTCCCAAGACATCCGCCGCTTTGCTCGCTCTATTTACTGTCGGCTCTCAGTAGTCTCACAGGAGTGCCCGTGTCAGACGCACTGCAGTCTCTCGATGATTCGAGAGATATTTTACAAGACATCATGCACGTGTCCTCCATAAATCTCCAGCAGCACCGTGGGTGACTCATTGTCCCTCTTAACCCCACACCACCCCCCGCTTTAAATCGAATACGTCTTCGTAATTAGCGCATGAAGACATGTTTCTTTTTTTAACGCCGACATGGCTTCTGCAAGCACATATATACGTGCAACCCGGATGCAAATTGGCCAAAGATACAAGAAGTGACCTTTAGCTAAAGTGATGATTAATTTATGGTTTTTGTGTGATTTCACTTCCCCATTACGAATGTTCAGTTTCACAGGTTGTTTGAAACAAAACTAGCAATCTTCTGTTAGATATTATTTCATTTACACAAAGACTACGATACAGAAAATTCCCTTGCCGTGGTTGTTTAATGACTAGAACAACCAACTAGGAAATCCGGGTTCGAATCCCAGTCAGTTAGTCGGAACACCCATTAGTTCTGTATTTCCATGATTTATTAATTGTTGATTTCAATAAATATTTTTTTCTTCTATGAGAGACAAGAAAATGTAATAAAATGAGAGACGTAATCATATTGAAAACAGAACTCATAAATAATAGCGAAGGTATAATTTCTACAATTAGAACACTAGATGTGTCTTTAAACATTACATTTCCCAACTTTAACTTTTGGGTTAAGAAGTCTAAATTATCCAAATTAGGTTACCAGCTAATTAGATAAAATATTAGTAACACATAAGGTTACCAGATAATCTAGCTGGAGAAAGAACGATAGCTTACACTTGATGACTCTAATAAGTTAACTAAAAGGTATCCCTTACCCCTTACTTCATAATTGATAACCTGTCAACCCTACCTATGAACACAGCATTTTGTCTCCGAAACATTCCCTTTTACGTACCTTGCTTACACAGACTCTGATAGGCCGATCAGTTCGAAATCACAGAGTAATATGTTATTTAAATATGTAAAAAGTAATTGTATATGAAATCACGCTTTGGTCACAGTAGGGTTACCAGACGCTAGGATTTCCACTGGCCAGTATTCTACCGGCCTGACCACAAGTTTTAGTAATTTTGTCTATTTGACCGGTACCAAGGTCTCAACGGCACCATTACAATCGATAATTTTCTGAAAAGTTGATTCTTCTCGCGAATTAAGTAATAAAATTTTTGGATATATTATTCATGGCTTTCACAGCAATTCTGGTGTTAATATAAAAACCACGAAAATCTGTCTTAATGACCTTTATTTTCATATTGGAACACCTTCGCTTAATTTTATCGTTTATTCTATTATCGCTTATTGACAACTTAATGTACTTTGTCTAGGAAATAGTATTTTTTAAATTTACGTGAAGAACAACAGTACATGATATATTTACCCTGCAGACAAGGGCGCCCATCAGAGGGGGCAAGGGGAGCGCTCGTCCCCCTAGCCAGAGAAAATTATACTAATATGGTACAAAATAAGGGGATCATGTCAGTCAAAACTTAATAAAAGAAGGCAGTATGTGTATGGGCGCTGTCTTTTCCCCCTCCCGAAAATCGCAACATGCACGCTCTTGTCTGCAGATAAAGCTTTTATATAACTGTCAGAACTTAAATACTAAACTATGGTGGAGAAAAAAACTAGCGCATTAAACATTCCTTAACATCTTTCGTAAAACTTATTAATTTTCTATTTTTCTTCATAATTCAGAGATAGCGTTTCCAACGAGTCAGTATTTCACCGTAAGCTTGTAAATTGTACCAATTTTGTGATTAAAGTCGGTGGCTGATAAGACCTCTAACGGGTCCTATATAAAAATATGACCACTATTTTATTTTTGACTAGAAAAAACACCCGCCCGTTGGTGCGGGCTCAGTAAAAAGGCCTTGGAAATACTAATAGTCGTAATACTACTAGACTACTACTTCTACAACAACTACAAACAATACTACTTTACTACAACAACTACAAACACTACTACTACTACTACTACTACTACTACTACTACTACAGTTCATAAATTACTTGCCCATGGTATTCTTTTTTATTTTCAGGCCATAAATTTTAGGTAGATATACATGATGTGACACTCACTCACTCACTCTATGGTTTATGGAACTCGCAAGTTCATCGCCTCAGTAAGAGACGTTCGCCATTGGATTCTATCCTGGGCAATATCAAGCCAGTTTTCATCACAAACACCTACATCTCCAGAATCTCTTCTCATATGGTCCTCCATCGTTGTCTCTGTCTTCCCAATGGTCTCCTTCCACCCGGCCTTCCAACCAGGATAGAATATAATCTTCGTTTTTTCCCCATCCGAGCTACATGGCCTGCCCACCTTAGTCGTCGCGATTTCATTATTTTTACAACATCTGGTGAATCGTAGAGTCCGTGGAGTTCTTCATTATGCAGTCTCCTCCATTCTCCAGTCATATCGTCCATATATCTTTCGGCCCATATATCTTTATCAAAACCTTATTTTCAAATACACGTAATTTATGTTCATCTGCTAGGGTCGTACTCCAACTCTTGCAACCATAAAATATTACCGGCATAATAACCATTGTGTGTATTTTCAATTTCAATTTCCTTGACATTAATCGCGATATTAGAAGCTTTTGGCTGAATAGAAACGTGCGTTGCCCGATACTAAGCGACTTTTTATTTCTTCTATTACCTCATTTTTACTTGTTACCTATGCTCCCAAGTATTTAAATTTGTTTATTCTTTCTATGACTTCATCCCTAATTCTTATGTTTTCATTTCCTTCATTCCCTGTGTTTCGGTTTATCCTGTATTTTGTTTTATCTATGTTTACCTGTAGACCTATCTCATCGCACGCTTCTACTAAGACATCGGTGTTGCTTTGTAGTGCATCTATATCGTCCCCTATTAAATCTACATCATCCGCGTATACAAACAGCTGATTCAAACATTTCAATTATAGTCCCTTTTTCTCCCCTTTAATTTTTAAAATCGCATATTCTAACGCATAGTTAAACAGTAGTGGTGATAAGGCATCACCTTGTTTCTATCAATTGCGAATCTTGAAACTTTCTGACATATCTTATGTATTACCTATCCATACTCTGCTTATGGGGTGGCTGAGACATATCTTCACTAGTTGAACCAGTTTTTTCGGGATTCAAAATCGTAACAGGATATTGTTGTAACGACCCATTTTGGTTGGGCTCTACATATTACCCTCTCCCCTTTTTTTGTATTATCTTCTTTTTCTTTTTTATGTTCGTATTTTCTCGGCAATATTTTTCGTCTTCGGCTTTCATCAAAGAGTGTATTTGTCCACATATAAAAGAAGCTGAGCCATACAGAACATCTTTTGATTGTTATTTGGCGGGACGATTTTATCTTATTGTTTTTTTCATTTATTACTTGATATTTTATTTGTCATTTTCTTTAACAATCTTTATTTCGTTAAAAATCTTCGTAAATAGTTAAAATGATCTGATTGTTATTTTTTTTATCGTTATCTGGCCAGCTGATTCACGACCCGTTCCTCTCCCGGTTGTTTATTTTTATTCTCTTCTCTGATTGGATACTTTTTTTCAGTAGTAGAAAAACATGTCTTCTTGCAGCAGAAGCTGCTCAGGATCGCGCTGCTAAAGAAAACATTTGAATTAAAATTAAAGGGCAGCAAATTAATTAAAAAGTATATAAAATTTATATAGCGATCCCAGCATGTGATATTCCATAAGTTTTGGAAGGAGGTTTCTACCAGTTTTTCGTAAAGGGGAACTGCTTATTAATTGCTGAAGTTGGCGTCTATCCACTCCCATACTGGTATAAACTGGAGGCGATATGAAGGAGCATCTCAGTTGTGGTTTGTGGTGAAATTTTCGTCAAAGTGTGAAATGGGTTGTTTTAGTGATTTGTGTGCAGTGGGTTTTCGAGTTTTGTTTGAATAAATACAAATCTTCATTTTGTGGTTCTAAACTCCTTTCTTCTGCGTAAGTGTGAATAGTATTTCAGTGATCCATTTTATTAGCATGATGGTGGTTTGTGGTTTTGTGCTTGGAAGTTTGTGTGATATCGTCTTGTCTGTTTAAATTTGTTTGGAGCTGGAGACTGATTCATTCCAGGTAATGTATAGTTAATTTTTCAAAATTCCTCTTTCTCTCACCAAAACCAAGTCTGTTCACATATATGTTTAGAGCATGAACATTCAGCACAGTAAATATGTATGGTTTGTGTACGAAGAATATTTAAGTGGAAACTTCGTCAGTGCCACTCTTTAAATGCACTCTATTTTTCCACTAAGCATTCTGCTTTACCTTTGCGTTGCTGGTATGATTTAAATAACTTGAAATTAATACGATATATCGGTGTGTCAACGTAAGATTTTAAAGATCCATAATGTTTATTTCGATAGCTGGAAAAGTTCAAATCATCGTCGTTGCGTTTGCCAACCGTAAGCCATTCTCGCCCATATAAATTTGTATTGCAAAATCTTAGCTAACCCAATTATAGTTACTACGTTTGCTTACTACGATCAGAGCGGAGCTATGTAAGGTTCTGAAATGCAAGATTACATATAAATTTGTTTGAAGTCAATTTCTTTGAAACATTAGTCGCAAATTTAGGCCCAGTAGCTGCGTTGCTTGTAAAACAAAAAATCTTTTCGTTGAAAGAAGTATTTTTTTTTTCTGTAATTGTAGAAGTTCTTCTTAACTGGGCTAAAGTATAG
>JAGDQP010003645.1:0-26741 GCA_022664845.1 Lepisma saccharinum
GTGTATATATATATATATATATATATATATATATATATATATATATATATATATATATATATATCATATTCAGCCGTTTTCTATCCACTGCTGAATGAAGGCCTCCCATTTTTCTTTCCACATATCTCGGTCTGCTGATATCCTCATCCATGTAGCTCCTGAAAAACTCTTGATTTCATCTACCCATCTTACATTTGGACGTCGTCTCGGTCGTTTCTTTTCTCTGGGAATCCACTGTAGTATATTTGTCGTCCACCTTCCATCTGTTCGTCTAGCTATGTGACCGGCCCATCTCCACTTCATCTTCTTCGCAGTCTTGATTACATCCTCTACCTTTGTTTGTGGGCGAATCCATTCATTTGTCTTCCTGTCCTCCTGGTTATTCCTAGCAGGCATCTCTCCATTGCTCTTTGTGTGACTCTCAATCTTTGAGTAGTTTGCGCGTTCGATGTCAAAGTTTCGCAGCCGTACATCATTACAGGTAAGACACACTGATCATAAACTTTACGCTTCAGACACATTGGAAGTTTGCTTTTGAAAATAAAGTGTAGTCTTCCAAAAGAACTCCACGCCATTTTACATCTTCTATTTATTTCATCCGTCAACTTTGCATTCAATGTTTTGAGCTGGCCTAGGTAAACATCATGGCAGAAGGAAGACAAGGTAAGTCCGTGCGCAGATTTCTCTTTTCTCGTGACGTCACCTTCGACACAGGAGTCACTGATGTCTGCATGGAAAGATGATTTTGCTTGTCACTTGAGCTTGTTAATTTATTCTTTTTTTGGTGTTAAAAAGTTCTGGAAACACAGATTATTAGGTATTATACTGTTGTGTGTTAGTATGTGTTTATATATGTGTGTAAAATATGTTTTATATACTGTGAATAGTGTATGCGTTGTAAACTTCCACAAACATGCCATCGTGCGCGGCGTATGGCTGTAAAATAAACTCAAGAAATGGGAAAAGTGGTGAAGAAACTGTTAAGTTCCATTCATTTCCCAAACAAGATGATCTACAGAAACAATGGATAGCTGATTGCAAGAGGAAAGATAAAGTTAATCCAAAGAATGGCGAATTAAATATTTTCATATCTTTTAATTGTATTCCATGTGCGTCGAAAAAGATGCAACGCAAAGGAAAATAATTATTTTGATTTTCAAGAAAGTTGTCATTATTTGACATGGAATCCCTTGTTTTAAAATAGTCTATGAAAAAAAAAATAGCGTTGTTTCTTTTCAAAGACATGATAGAAGTTCTCGAATCCATCAGTTTTGTGTTCAGTCAGTATCCTTAATGACTTATTAAAGAACGAATTAATAGAATTGTTGCTAATATCCAAAACGAGCTGGTGAGTTTCTAAAGACGAGACCTACAGTTTTCGGTGAAATGGTTTCCAAACCAATCCGCCCAATGGACCTCTGTGGATATTAACCCACACTGAAAATCTTATTTCACCCAAAGCACACAAATACTTCACCAAAGCTGATCTTAACGTGAATCCGTTTGAACTTTATGAGAAACCTACTGACAAATTATGATCTTTTCGTGTGCTCAATATGTTCTCTTACAAGCTTGTGTTCCATAATGCACATTCTGTACACATTTACTTCGTATTTACCGAAGATCGCATTACCTAGAGTTCGTTTTAGATCACTTTCTGCACATTTTCCACAACACTTCACTTTAAATTCTCATTAAATAAGCTTAAGCCAACCATAAGTTGACATGTTATGCACTAAAATTGTGGCCTATTTCATATTAATTCAACGACAATTTCATTTAGGCCTATTTTCAAATGCCCATCCACTCTTTTGTAATATTTGCACTTTTTGAGAACTATCCACCCTGAAAATGGCAGTAATAAAATTTACAAAGTTTTTAGTTAATGCATTCATGATATTAAGGACAGTAAGTATTGATTGTTGGTTAATTATAGGCTTTTAGATTACAAAGCATTGTTAATACGTTTGTTCAAATTGATAAAAAAAAATACTAACTCGCTCTATTAGTAGCTTGAGTAAGAATGACATAAAGCTGTATTTTTCATGAAAGCGCACCTCTTGGTATGTATGCTCTTTATAATGTTGTTTCTATTTTCAGAATAGAGGATCCCTATTGCTTGATTTGTACCTTATTGTTTTGCCTAGTATATAAGAAGTACATATTATTATTATTATTTACCCAGTTGCCGTGGTCCAGGCGGTAGCTTCGCGGACCTGGGAGGCGTGGAGCGGTAGTGGGGAGGTACGCGGGTTTGAACCCCACGGCGGACAGTTTTTTCCAGGGGTTTTCCTGTCATACCAGGCAAATACCGTGATTGTACCTTTAAATTTGGCCCTGGGCAACACTTTTTCAATCCCTGCCCCACCCGTCCTGAGCCACACATGCCTAAAGGGCATAAATAAATTCTATTATTATTATTACGGAGAGCAGAAATTTTATTCACTCCTAACGGCAATGCGTAGCCTACTCAATTTAGATTTCATAAAAAAGTTTGTTAAAGCACGTAACAAGTTAAGTGATGTACGTACATTTAACTTTTATATCGGTTTATTTGTCTGTCTATTCCTTTTAAAAACTATTGTATCCTTGATTTGCTTAATTTATATTAGAAAGATTTTCATAATTATTTAAAATATTGCGATAAAGTCCGTAGGTTTCGTTTATATTTTTGCTCTCATTTGTTCTTTGGATTTCGACGAAGAGGCTGAATACAAAAGCATGCAAGAAAAGATTATGAATTATTCTCCAAAGAAAAGAAGGATACTGTTCCAACTTTACTTCTTCCACATGATATGGACAGTCATAGAAAAGAAAGGTATTTGCGGGTACAGAAAAGAGAGAGAGAATCTTAGACTTGAAAATCTACGTGAAATAAGATGATTTACAAACTTACGCACAGGATTAGGCCAATTAACCACTTTAAAAAGAACGTACAACAGACAATACCTCTACGGTGGTGAGGAAATTTGTCTAATCAACAGTGACTTTCTTTTCACGGAAAGTTAAAAAAAACAAGCAGAATACACCAAAGAAATTCTAGTAATAAGATATTCGTAGTTGAGGAAAACATTTCTAAACAACAACATTATTTACGCTATGAGTGTCATCTCAACTATTTTAAACGTTGAACTCCACGCAGCAATAAGCGGATGGGTCTTCTGCGTGAGACCCTGTGTGTAGAAGCTGACGTCATACGCAGTCTTGGTCGCTAGCGCGTCCGCTGATGGACTTACCTTGTCTTCCTTCTACCATGGGTAAACATACTCATCAACTATGCCTATTGTCTCTCTGTTAATCTTCACTTCCTTCTTTGCAGCATGTTGGTTGTACATTACTTTTGTTTTACTTAAGTTCATTTTAATCCCTATTTTCGAACTCTCGTTACTCAGTTCTTCCATTCTGGTTTGTAGATCTTCTGCACTTAAAGCAAGCAGGACTATATCATCATCGAACCGTAGGTGATGAAGATATTCGCCATTAATTTTAATTCCAAATTCATCCCAGTTTAAATTCTGGAACACTCTCTCCAGGACCGCACAAAACAATTTTGGAGAAATTGAATCTCCTTGCCTTACCACTTTCCCAACTTTATAATTTTCACTGTCTTGATGTAGTCTAATGACAGAAGTGGCAGTCGAGTAAATGTTTCGCAGTAACTTGATGTATGCACTTTCGATGCCTTGTTGTTCAAGTGATTTAAAAACTGCTGACAAGGAGACCATATCGAAAGCTTTTTCAAAATCTATGAATCCTAAAAATAGTGGAAGTTCATATTCATTAGTCCTTTCCTTAACGTAATTCAATGTTTGTATGTGGTCCATTGTGCTAAATCCACGACGAAATCCGGTTTGTTCCCTTCCCTGGTTAAAATCGTTTAATACGACCCTAAGTCTCGTTTAATACGATTCAAAATAACTTTGGTGAACATTTTGTATAGGACTGACAGTAAACTAATCGGTCTATAGTTTTCCACGCGTTCTTTGTCCCCTTTCTTGTACAACAAAATGATAACGACATTGTTCCAACTTCAGGGTATTTCTCTCTTCCTCAGGCACATCGAGAATAATTTAGCAAGTTCCTCTTTCATTTTTTCACCTAGCCATTTAAACATCTCTGCTGTGAGTCCATCTTTTCCTGGTGATTTTCCGTTCTTCATCCCTCGAAGTACTTTATCCACTTCTTTCATTACGTCTGGGACATTACATCATTTTCTTCTAAGTCTTTATTTCCTAGCTCTCCCTCGGAGTTGTATAATTCTGTGTAGAAATTGTCAAATATGTTTATAATTTCATCCTTATTTCGTGTTACGGTTACGTCTGGTCTCTTAACTGCAATTATTTGCTTTCTCCCTATCATGAGCTGCTGTTTGGCTTTCTTCAAACTCTTGTTTTCCTTGATTGTATTTCTAACAAGATTTTCGTTATATCTTCGTATATCCTCTCTTATTTTCTTTCTTACGGTTTTACTTAGTTCTATGTACTCAATAATCTTATGCAATTTTCCTCTTCTTTCACTTCCCTTCTTTTCTTCATCAAGAGTTTAGTTTCTTCTGAGATTTTGCTCTCTTTTTTCTTTCTGGTACCTGCTATCTCCTTGGCTGTTTCTGTTATTCTCTCAGTTAGTATTTTATTTCTGCTATCAATGTCTTATTCATCCTCTAACTCTTCCAAGGCGCTGAATCTGTTCCTTAGTTCTATCTCGAATGTCTGTCTGTGTTTTCCAAGATTTTCCAGATCTAAAAGTGACGGTTTTCCTCTGATAAGCTTCTTTCTCTGAAGTCTAGTATTTAGTTTCAGCTTACATCTCACCATCCTATGATCACTCGAGATTTTGAAACTGTTAAGAACAGACACGTCTTGCAGAATTGCCCTGTTATTTGATAGAACGTAGTCTACTTCGTTTTTGGTCCCATTTGGGCCTCTCCATGTCCACTTCCTCTGGGGCGGTTTCTTGAAAAATATAATGGAAATCAACAGTCTGTTGGCTTCTGGGAATTCCATTAACTTCTCTCCTCTCTTGTTTCTTTTGCCACCAAATCCAAAGTTTCCCACTTTCGTGTCACTGCTCTGCTTGGTTCCTACTTTCGCATTGAAATCTCCCATTACAATTTTGTAATGCGATTTGCTACTATCCAAAATCTTCTGATCTCCTCGTATAGGTCTTCGACTTCCTCCTCCGGGTGCGAGGTTGTTGGAGCATACACTTGTATAATTTCCATACTGTATCTCTTGTTAATCTTTATTACTACCCGTGCGATTCTATCTGAAATTCCTTCAATTTCTGTGATCCGTGACTTCAGGTCTTTATTAATTACAAAACCAATGCCTGTAGCTTTTCCAGTTTCTGTTCCTTTGAATTAAAACGTGTGCCCTGACGGTAGTTCCAACTGTTCTTCATTCTTCCTCCACACTTCTGATAGTCCTATGATGTCCCACTTAATCCTCTTAAGTTCATTCTACAGTTCTTCTAATTAGTCCTCTCCTGCAAGTGACTGACATTTGAGGGTCGCCACGTATAGGTCCGTTCGAGTTACCGTGTCGGTGTTCTGGCAGCCTACAGTCCAAACCTGGGCATTTTGACCCTCTGATTTCCTGCAGGACTGACCGCTGCCGTTGCCAGCTGCATTCCGTCCTCCGGGCAATGAGGCCCTCCGAGGCTGATATATATATATATATATATATATATATATATATATATATATGAGGGCGTTTGTTTGTGTGCCAATGTTGATTTTTGGTGTTTGCATCTTGTATAAAAAATGTATACGGATAGGTACTCCCAATATCAAAAAGCAGCTATGACCTCATAAATGCTGACGTATAGTAACCCTAGCTTTGTGTAACAAGTTCACTCTTTCCGTTTCCGTCATTTTACACGCTTTATATTAACTTGCTCTGTAATCACCTCTGGTACAAATCTTGTAATTGTTTTTTAACTCACTTCCGATCATCAGATTTCTTTGAAAGTTTGGAAACTTGCTTGCTTCCGATGGCAATACAATATTCAATCATTAGATATGCGATGGAATAATCCAATTAACTGTAATTAATTAAAAAATAATTATTTAATATGGACTTCTTTATCCTAAAATAAATACTAGCCTGCAACAATGTTTGGTTTTGACTGGTTGCAGAACACTTTAGGGTTTGGGTGTGCAAAGCTCTTAATCTAGAAAAAAATAATTTAAAAAAGATTCTAAAAAACACGCTTTTTTAAGCAAAGAAAAAATGGACTAAAACATAAAAAATAATAAATTTATAAATCGGAAAATAAAAGCGTGGGTATTCTTGCTTACCTTATCATAAAATCATAATATCTAAGAGCACCCACACTTTTATTTTACGATTCATATTTTTTTTTAATTTTTGATCCATTTTTCTTTGCTTAAAAGAGCGTGATTTTTAATCCTTTTTTTAAAAAAAAGTATTGAAATTTCGAACAATTCTTACAACAGTTGCTGATATACGTAATAATGCATTAGTTTCATATAATGTTTATAGTTCACATGATCTTCTTCATATAAAGTGAACAGAGATTTCTTTGAGAGAGTATAAATATATGTCTCGTGATTTGGAAACAGGTGGTGTTTTTTTAGACCAGAAGAAAAGTTTTACGAGCGTGTTAATGTTGGAGAAAAGAGAGATTTTTCTCAGTTTCTCCGTCTCTATGTCTCTCTGGGGAGTCCCTTTCTAGGGATCTTTTCTGTCTTTCTCTCGTTAGTCTGCTCATGCTAATGGAAGTTCCTGAACGGAACCTCCAACAAACGAAGTTAAGTGCAAAACGAGTCTGAAGAAAATTCTCTTACTACCTAATTGGTTGGTGTTCCCTATGCCTTTTCCTAGAAGCGAACAGTTCAGACTGAGATGGAAGTTTAAAGTAAATAGCAAACACATAATCATTAAAGACTGAGGAAACATAAATGGTACTAATGAATAATCGTGATTTATTTGTAGAGCATTTGCAGTTTAGTAACGTAATAAATAGACTGATCAATTGGTATGAAGGTGTTGAAAGTATAATTCCCAGTAGTACACATACGTCGAAAATACGTAGATTAAACGTTAGTACGGAAACGTAATTTTAACGTTATAACTGTGCCAAAATATCCTCCTGTTCAACGGTTTGTTTGACGTTGAATAATGATTGAGAAGAAACAAGTTAAAATCAAGAAGCGGGCGATGAAGAAATGGGTTCAGCTGGCCAAATCAGAACATGGTTGCTGTCTATGAGTATACACATTTATCTGCATTTTGTCCGTGTTTTTCTTCATGATATATTAATTTTCTAACAGTAAATTATCCGACCGCCTGCTGTAGGGTTCGAAGCAGGAACGTTTCGCACTCGCTTTGGTAGCTTGCACGCTACCACTTATCCACGAAGTCAACTTGAGAGTCACTATTCTTTTACTATTGCCTTTATGTTACGAAGACGTAAAAGAAAGTTATGAACGAAGTCGCCACAAATCCAGACGCGTCGTTTTACCATCATGTAAGAATAGGAATAAGAAATAATTTCCTTGTTTATTTGTCCTTCTTTAACACTTTGATCATCGCTGCACTATTAAATTCGCTGCTTCTTAATAAGTGTAATATGTCGCCTTAGAAAAACATGTATAAAGCGAAATCTATGTCATAGTTGAAAAGGAAAATTGAAAACGCTTCACATTAAAGATGTATTATTTAAATTAAATCTTCCTTGAAATATAGTTTAAAATTCAATCTATTTTCAGCATGCAAATGAGAACATGAGAAATACAGTCAGTTTTACTCTACTAGCTTTGAAACACAATTTATATGCAATTAAGTTGGAATGATAATCTAGGACAGAGTTCAATATAAATAGCTAAGACACGTCACATTAACGTTCTATCAATGAAATCCAAATTTTCGTTAAAATATCGATTAAAATTTAACATGTTTTCAACATGCAAGAGAGGACACAAAATAATAGTTAATGACATTCACTTAGCTTTTAATTGCAAATTTTATTCCATTTAATTAGAAAGAACTCCATAAAACGAAATCTATACCATACTTAAAAATAACAATTGAATCCATGTTGAACAACTTAATAATAACAAGTTTCTGTTGAAAAATGATTTAAAATTAAAAGTACTTTTTTTTTCAACTGATAACGGTTAATCAACGAAATAAACCAAATATCAACGACATGTTTATGTACTACTAAGGATTATGTGGGGGCTTTTCTGTTGGAATATATTGGAGCTCCTGATAGTTATAACGATGGACACATACGCTAGAGGATATGTAAACTTAGTTTTTGATCAAATGTGTTCCTTGGTGACCGAGGTAGTCGTGCGGTCGTCTCCAAGATCGAAGGTTCGAATTCTGCCTGGGGCATAGATGATTGTGGATTTTAGTAAACATTTCACTCATATAATCATGGTGGGCCGAAAACAAAGTTACTGTAATAGCCCATATAAAAAAATTATTATTTTTTATGTATATTCCTTCATTCAAATGATGCTTCCAAATGATAATGGATCTTTTCCGCAGGATAATGAAACCTTTCACAGAGCTCGTATGAGCGCAAAGTAGTTCCAGGAAAATTACAGTGACTTGACTTTACTTCAGTGTTAAGCATTTCCCCGAATTTCAATACCATGATTATATAGATATTTATTGCATCAGGTGAAACGGGCTGTTCGAGCACGAGTTGTAAGATGTAAACCTAGCCGTGTGGTTTATCATCCGTCAGGAAAGCTTTCAGTTACTCTTTGCAATATTACCCCGTCATAACAGGAACAGTCTTGTTTTTGCAACAAAGTACTAGGTAGGTGTCTGCATGGGAACACGTTAATAACTCCGTTCAGTGTCCACCTGTTTAAGGTTGTATTTAAAGTTGAGAAGAATACGCAGTACACAACATGCAGTATGTGACATTTAGACACAGACTTTGCAATCTACAAGTCGGGAAAAATAATAGCAGTAATAGGATGATCAGACCTATTTTACCAGGACCTGTTCTTATTATGAGCCTAAAAAGGTGTCCGGATATTTTTATTGAAATGTCGCTAACTGTACTCTTTTTTCAAGGCCCCTTGAGCCTTGAACAATATGATGACACATTGCAATAATAGGCTAAATCAATCTTCTAAGGAAATAGGACACTTCTTTAAAAAATGAAAGTTGATCATCTCACTCATGCAGAATGAATCATGGCATTTCACACCATGCAAATTCATCATCCATTCAGATCCGTGGACTGTACAACCAAGCTTCAGTAAGTGATGTTTGTTGATTCTATCGTAGCAAAGCAAATGCCTTGTGCCCGTACTAGAAACCGAAGCCATCATGAATTAAGTTCTATCATTTTGTTCTGTAAACTTTTGTATTGAAGCAATGGGTGAGATTTCCTGTGTTGATCTTGCAACATATGGTTCTAATCATGCTCGGTGAAATTATTTTCCATTTTGATTCATTATTTTGATTTTAGATCTGGTGTTACTCAAACTAGAATAGTTGAAATTCAAACTTTCTCCAATGAAAGATCTGAAACAATTGCTATTCATATAGTGGGAATTCAAAAAAAAAAAAAAAGTATGGCTCCTACATCATCAACGTGTTTCTTTTGCTGATGATACACAAATTTAGGAGACGTAATAGAAAAGCAGAAAACAATGTATTTTTCCTAAGCGATAGTAATTTATCTGATGGTAAAATGTTGTCAAATAGTAAGGTAAACGCATCCAGTAATGGACACTTTAAGGACACTATTCACAGTTATAATTGTTAACTCAAATACGGTTTAAATGTATTGATCAAATGAGAATGTTACACGTTCTCCATGCTTTCTTCGAGTGATTTCTACCCATTACTTTCATCAACATACACTATTTGAGAGGAAATCACGTTTCTTGTCTAACATGGTTTTAGTACCAATGATGAACATAAAAAAACTGGATGTTCCGCTAATGGAGACCCAGTAATGGACATACTGTATAACTCAAAACATTTTAAATAATCATTGCTGATGTTTCGAATATAAGTAGTAAACACAATTATATGTTTAATGCTGTTCTTAGATTATCTGATTGTTTCATGGAACTCCATTAAATGATCATTCCGAAGATCCTAGGTTCGAAAGCAACTGTCGAGCATCCTTACTGAGGTTTTAACGTTTTCCCCTTCAGTCATAACAGGCAAATGCCGTAATGACACCTTAAACTTAGACCTGTCCGACTCCTTGCCGTTTCCTTTCCCCCTACCCTATCCCGGCCTGAGCCATAGATTTCTTGTGGCCATAAAAATGCAAATTCTTACTTGCCATGAATAGTGTCTAATATTAAAATTAATCATTTCATAAATGGGCATCCCTGCGTCCATCATTCAAAAAAATGGGACCAAAAGATCTGCTGATGAACTTACGGTTATGAAGAGTAAACAATATTTCTCAAGTTGAAATAAGTAACAGAATTAATGATTTCACCCTCGGAGTAGCGGAGAGTTAAGCGCACTCATTTTCTGCGCACATGTTCATGAGTTCAATTTCCGCTGAGAGATATTAAACGGAGTGGTTCAGATACCACTTTAACTAAACTGTGAGTCTCGTCCTTAGAAGCTCACCAGCTTGCTTAGGACGTTAATAACAACTCAGTAAATCAAGGATTTTGATTTCAACCCATAATGAATATTGCGTGTCCATAACTGGACAAAAACTGACTTTTCCCTACTGTTAAGGAAAACCTGCTTTGCATGACAGATCTAAGTTCTACTTGGTTTGGTCATTTATATGCTCGAAACCAAGACATTTTGTAATGGATAATAATGCAGAACAACAAACGTAATCGTTATTGTAATGTTATGAATAGAAACGAAAGCTTTCACCTTAATCACTTGCTTAACAGAATGCATGGAAGAGTAGGTGCAACTAGTACCTAAATTAAACATCATGTCAGAAATATCCGATGAAAGCAATGAGGAGCGAATAATATTTAGTGGCATCAGAACACACTACATTCAATTTTCCCATGTAGATAAAATTATTACCGCCCCTAGCAAAATCGTATTTTACAACTTTTCTCTTCAACTGGTGCGTTTACCTTATTTGGTGCAATTTTATTCAGGCAAAAAAATGTATAATCTCTTTCAGAGTTATTAAATATTACCGAATTAGTTTCCTCTGTAGTAAGTCAAATTACTAGAGCAGAGATATTTTCTTTCCGTAATTACGAGGAACCTGGACAGACATCACATGAATTAATTAATGGCCATAAAAAGTCTGTTAATCTTTAGAAGAAAACATTTCTTCTATTTTTTTGAATACTATTTCAATAATTGTACTTCACATAGTTACTATTTAGATGTCGTACAGCCAGACTCACCTTCTATAATTTTAAATAATTAGTGTCGATTCAGTAATGTTATAAACTTGAGGAAGAATTAAATGTCTATAAATTGTGTTAATCAATGTCAAAATAATGAAATCATTTTTGCAGTTAACCAGAACATTTACGTGTATTTTAGATATACTACGGTCGGACTAACTACTCTCTTTTCATATTGTTATTTTAAAGTTAACTGTAAACTACAAAGTAAAATAATTATAAATGCATTTTGTGTTATACATCATTTAGCTTTATCACTGATGGTATAGGCATATTTTCATGATTCATACTACACATAATATTATGTATGGGCATTATTATTATACATGGAGAATTGTCCGTAGGAGCGATGTTTGTTACGAGGTGTCCTCTTCTTTGGAAACAGTCTTCTGGTCACCCTAAGCAGTAATTATAACAAAGCTGAGACGCATTTTATCTTCTTTCAGAGCACTGTTTGTATACTAAAAAAGCAACTAATACTATTTTATCTGTATTTAGTTTACAGCAATCAACTTCTGTACACAACCCTGTATATGTTCGATCTCTCAGCTTAAACTATAAAACAGGCGGAAACCATAAAGGTTCGGTACAAATAATCTTTTTATTGCATGGGAGATTTTGAACTGAGTCAAAGTGTGAGCCAAAGACCTGCATCGAGCAAAGTATAAAAAGGCAACTTATTTATCTGCAACTGGTTCAGTCATTAATGGTGTTCTTTGCAGAGAAACAGGTAAAACACCAAATATGATTAGATCCTGCACTAAAGAACTGAAGTAATGACAAGGTATGTTACCCCATAAGACAAAACCTTGCTAACGTGGTCAGAACACTGGAGTCTTAAGATCGGCTGTCGCTAAAGGTGCTTTACATGCAGGCCCAGTGATGGCTGGACAGTGGTTTACACTATTTCGATTTAGGGTTGGCAAATACTTTTGGGCCGTCGTCGGGTGGCTGGTGACTGCCAATACTGAGAAATATCAGCTAAAAATCTCTTTGTGGAGCGGGGGTTCTTTAGATGTGCTATCGAATATTTTTAGGCATTATTTTAGAACTCATAATTGGCAAAATCGTAATGTTCTCTAGTTAGACCCTTACACAATCTCCCACCTAAAGGAAAACAAATGGAAAAACTTACTTCAAATTTGGGCTTTAATTTATTATGACTATAATCTTCTCTTGAGGTGTTTTCGCATTATATGCAAATAGGGATGTCAACGACTCGCTCGACTCGAGTCGAGTCTAGTCGGTGCTCAGTACCTACCCGAGTCGAGTCGAGTCGAGTCAGTGGTCACAACTGTTAGAGTCGAGTCGAGTCGGCGCTCACTATGCTCGAGTCGAGTCGAGTCGGCGCTCACTATGTGCTTGAGTCGAGTCGAGTCGGCGCTCACTATGTGCTTGAGTCAAGTCGAGTCGGTGCTCAGTAGATGCTCGAATCGAGTCGAGTCGGCACTCAGAACTGCTCGAGTCGAGTCGAGTCGGCGCTCACTAGATGCTCAAGTCGAGCCGAGTCGCTGCTCAGAGAGACTCACGCTGCGACTAGGTTACTGTGAGTAGAGCTCGAGCGGAGACTCGACTCGAGCGTTAGACTCCCTATATGCACACAGTTTGCATGGCACTGTAGCGCCTAAACAAAAGCAAATAGGGAGAAACTCACCTCACATTGGGGAAGCGAATTGTTATTAACGTCATAAATTAGCTAGTGAGCTTCTAAGAACTGAATTAATTTTTTTTTTGTAAAGTGAACTTCGAACCACACCATTTAATAGAGCACAGCGGGTCACCTCAAATTGAGTTTAGACACCTTAATTCATTTTGCCACGTTCAATTTAGTAATGCTAGGATCATTCCACGCGGTATCTGAACCTAAATCTGAGGCAAGTTTCTTTTCATCTGCTTTTATTTAGACTCGTGCGTGCCACTCAGTCTGAGTGCATACATGTAGTGCAAAAGAACCATATCAAAAGGTTGTAATCACACCAAATTGAAAGTGTCAAGTTAAATCAAGACTTCTAAACGCAAACGCAAATCTGAAGTAACTTTCTCTCTACTTGCTTATGTTTGTGTTAGAGTCTGACTACATATAGTTCTGAGGCTTTTTATGTGTGTGTTTAGAACTTTTAATTTTTCCTTCTATTAATAGGGTAGCTTTTAATCCTGTTACGCATATTATTCACAAGAACATTCGTAAATATCTTAATTCCTCGTTCGAAGTCTACCTATCGGAACCGCATTAAGCACACGCGTTGCGTATACGCCCTAGTAGTTTGGAAGGTACATTGAATTGTATATTCGTATTCGGGGCCGCTCCAGAGGACACAAAACTTTACAATATGGAATTTTTGGAGAATGTTTTCGCGAATTGTCCCATAATTTCCCTCTTTGCGTACATCATGGAACCATATACGTGGTACCCGTTGGCAAGCTTGCTTCATTCTGAAGAGAATGAGGTACCAACCATGATATCCGGGTAAATAGTACTGCGCTTATAATTTTTTATGTTATGTCCTATTTATAGTTCAGGTCATAGGTTCGGTTTCGTATATACAGAAAATATTGGTATACAATTTTTTCCATCATAACTATTGAAGCCATCAAGACCAACCTTGACACACGCTTTGCCCATATCCCATAGTAGTTTTCGAAATATATTTGAATTGGGTGCTCTTACCCGGGGCTGCTCAAGAGGGGTCAAATTTGATAGAACGGATTTTTGGAGGGAATTTTCGCGAAATTTTTCCAAATTTTCCTTTTTCTGTACGTCATGGGTTCAAATGAATGGCATCTTTGGAATGTTTGTTTCATTCTGAAGAGAATGAGGTATGAACCATGACTTTCCGGTGAATATAGTATTGATGCAATAATTGTTTAACAAAGAGTCTCAACTATCCTTCAAAATGACTTTATTTAAAAAGGGTTTATGGGCCACACGGGGCTTCTCCGTTGTCCATGGCACATTTTTTTTTTTTGTGATTGAACATATCTCTGTTATCTCTTTCGAATGGACTATGTTTGATTCAGAAGTCCGTTTGACACATTCATGACCCTTCCTTGTGAAATAAATGAGGCGTATGTGCGAGCAAAAATCTATTTACTATCTTTTAACATTGTACTTAGGTTTTGTTCGCGCATACTCGTGAAATAGTGACTTCTAATACACCGTGTATAGTAGGGTGGACTCAAAATCATAAATCAATATATAACTATCAAAAGGAACTGATTAAAACAAAGAAGAGGTTTAAGAAATATGATCCGGAAAAGATTCATTTTCCGGATGACCTTGAAGACCAGAAATGAAAAGTCATGTTAAAATATTAGCTTGGGGATAAGTTAGTGTTTATATATATATATATATATATATATATATATATATATATATATATATTCAGCCGTTTTCTATCCACTGCGGGATGAAGGCTTCCCACTTTTATTTCCACATATCATCTCGGTCTGCTGCTATCCTCATCCATGTAGCTCCTGAAAAACGCTTGATTTCATCTAACCATCTTGCATTCGGACGTCGTCTCGGTCGTTTTTTTCTCTAGGAATCCAATGTAGTACATTTGTCGTCCACCTTCCATCTGTTCGTCTAGCTATGTGACCAGTCCATTCCCACTTCAGCTTCTTCGCAGTCTTACATCCTCTACCTTTGTTTGTGCGCGAATCCATTCATTTCTCTTCCTGTCCCTCCTGGTTATTCCTAGCATACATCTCTCCATTGCTCTTTGTGTGACTTTCAATCTTTGAGTCGTTTGCGCATTCAATGTCCAAGTTTCACAACCGTACAGGTAAGACACATTGATTCTAAACTTTACGCTTGAGATACAATGGTTGTTTGCTTTTGAAAATAAAGTGTAGTCTTCCAAACGACCTCCACGCCATTTTACATCTATTTATTTCATCCGTCAACTTGGCATTCAATGTTTTGAGCTGGCCTAGCTAAACATACTCATCAACTATGCCTATTGTCTCTCCGCTAATTTTTATTTCCCTTTTTGCAGCATGCTGGTTGTACATTACTTTTGTTTTACTTAAATTTATTTCAAGGCCTATTTTCGAACTCTCATGATTCAGTTCTTCCATTCTGGTTTGTAGTTCTTTCGCATTTAAAGCAAACGGACTATATCATCAGCGAACCGTAGATGATGAAGATATTCACCATTAATTTTAATTCCAAATTCATCCCAGTTTAAATTTTGGAACACTCTCTGCAGGACCGCACAAAACAGTTTTGGAGAAATTGAATCTCCTTGCCTTACCCCCTTTCCAACTTTAAATTTTTCACTTTCTTGATGTAGTCTAATGACAGATGTGGCAGTCGAATAAATGTTTCGCAGTAGCTTGATGTACGCATTTTCGATGCCTTGATGTTCAAGTGATTTAAATACTGCTGACAAGGAGACCGAATCGAAAGCTTTTTCGAAATCTATAAATCCCAAACATAGTGCAAGTTTATATTCATTAGTCCTTCCCATAATTTCATTCAATGTTTGTATGTCCATCTTGCTAAATCCACGACAAAATCCGGCTTGTTCCCTTCCCTGGTTAAAATCCGAGTTTCGTTTAATACGATTCAAAATAACTTTGGTGAACATTTTGTATAGAACTGACAGTAAACTAATTGGTCTATAGTTTTCGACGCGTTCGTTGTCCCCTTTCTTGTACAACAAAATTATTACAGCATTGTTCCAACTTCTGGGTATTTCTCTCTTTCTCAGGCACATTGAGAATAATTTCGCAAGTTTCTCTTTCATCTTTTCACCTCCCCATTTAAACATCTCTGCTGTGAGTCCATCTTCTCCTGGCGTCTTTCCGTTCTTCATCCCTCGAAGTACTTTATCCACTTCCTTCATTACATCTGGGACATCTACATCATTTTCTTATGAGTCTTCATTTCCTAGCTCTTCTTCGGAGTAGTACAATTGCCTGTAGAAATTTTCAAACATCTTTATAATTTCTTCCTTAATTCGTGTTACGGTCCCACCTGGTCCCTTAACTGCAATTATTTGCTTTCTCCCTATCATGAGCTGCTGTTTGGTTTTCTTCAGGCTCTTGTTCTCCTCGATTGTATTTCTAACAAGTTTTTTGTTATATCTTCGTACATCCTCTCTTATTTTCTTCCTTACGGTTTTATTTAGTTCTATGTATTCAATCCATTTTATGTAATTTTCCTCTTCTTTCACTTCCCTTCTTTTCTTTACCAAGAGTTTAGTTTCTTCTGAGATTTTGCTCTCTCTTTTCTTTTTGATGCCTACTATTTCCTTGGATGTTTCTCTTATTATCTCAGTCAGTATTTTGTTTCTGCTATCAATGTCTTCTTCATCCTCTAACTCTTCTAAGGCGCTAAATCTGTTGCTTAATTCTATCTCGAATGTCTGTCTGTGTTTTTCAAGATTTTCCAGATCTAAAACTGGCGGTTTTCCTCTGATAAGCTTCTTTCTCTCAAGTCTAGTATTTAGTTTCAGCTTACATCTCACCATCCTATGATCACTCGAGACTTTGAAACTGTTCAGAACAGACACATATTGCAGAATTGCCCTGTTATTCGATATATATAATTATATGTAGACACAGATATATAGATATGTATATACATATTTTTAAAGCACATATTGTAGCATCTTACATTGATTTATTTTACTATCCTATTTTTTTTAACAAAGGAATTGTTTTATTATTATAATTTTATCTGGTAGAACATTTAAACTAAAATGTAAATGTTGTTCATTTCTAATGAAATAGTTTGGAAATAACATAACTTAAATATTTCGTATACCGATTTTGTGATTTGTGGTCACACGATTCGGAAGGCCACCACCACAACCACTGCAGATCGTCATCATCAACTATGTCTTCGAAATCATTGAATAAGTCTGAATGAATACATTCTCATTTGCCGCCAAACACATAAAAAGGCCATCAGAACTTCCTACCTCTTCCATCTCCATGTATGGTCCAGCTCCTTCAGGAAACATTTCATCTGCTACAACGGTAGGCTTCATGTTAACGGTTACCTACTTATAATTATGGATAGTGACAAACATTCCGTCAAATAAATCAAAATTACAGTAGGCATATCTCATCTAATTCCTTGCCTTTGGGTATGGCTGCCTGGATTGAAGCTACATTACCTCTTTGAATTGCCATGCTTATTCTTTGGATAAGAAAGGTGCTTGCTCTATCATCACCAGATGATTCTGTGATACGCTTACATATTTCTTTTATGAAGTTGAGGCCTTCTTTTCCCCATGA
Source organism: Lepisma saccharinum (assembly GCA_022664845.1). NCBI lineage: Eukaryota > Metazoa > Arthropoda > Insecta > Zygentoma > Lepismatidae > Lepisma > Lepisma saccharinum. Next base: position 17,600 of record JAGDQP010003645.1, read on the forward strand.
ACCACTGGATTCGATAGCAATTTGTATGAAATGGTACTTTTGTGCAAAATTATTATATTTTCTTCTTTTTTCCGCTTCTTTTCGACTGGCGATATTTCCCGCCTGGATTGAGGAAAAAGGGAGGTTGGAAGGAGCGAACGTGTCTGAGCAAGTAAAGTCCCAAATTAACGGTTTGCCTCTCTTCCAGCGTAACAGAGTCATCCCATCTGGTCTTTTACCGTCTGTTCTGCTACATCCAATATGTTCTCGTACTGCAGGAATGCCAGCTGAGATTAGTGCTCTCATTATAATGTCATTAACATTCGAGTGACGAGGATATCTACCTGCGCTTTTGAAACAAGAAAGGCCATGTAATCCTTTTTTATTTACTTCATTTTTACATGCCTGACATTTGTGACTCACAAATATCTGCACCCAGGCGAATTCCAACTACTATTCGGTAACATTCATTACTGAGGTGAAGGCCGAGAGGGGGCGAAGGTAGAGCTTTGAGCCAAGTACCTGCTTCGAAGGAAGACGCGACAATTATTCTGGCTTTCTCTTCTAAGTTTTCTGCAGTCTGAAGTAAAGATGAGAGGTGTGATTTGATAATGGGTTCATCCCATGTAAATTGCTTTGATCTAGTATCGAGTTCGGGCAAGAATGATCCAACTAATAATGACCAAGTTGAAGAGCAAGTCTCAGTCTCATAATCCCCATGAGAACTGATATCATTTTGGAGAAGTGATTCTATCAGGCATCGTGAACCATAGAATGATGCCAAGAAGGAGGGAATAGCCAAATCGAAGGCGCGACGAGTGCATAGTCCTCCAAAATTGACAGGGAGAGAAGCCTGAAGTCATGTGTGGTCAGGAAGGAAACAATTTAGGATGGATTCTAAACCAGATTTAATGGTGTTATCGTAACGTTCGAGTAGATCTTCTTCTCTCCAAGAAGGCGAACAACGCAAAAAATATAATAACCTTGGTATGGTAAAAGAAGATCTTAGTAAATAAAATGCTGAGTGTGCAGAGATCGATGAAAGCCGTGAAAAGTGCGTTTCAAGTGTGGCTATTTTTCCAATTAATAAGGATCTCCTTGCGCCAGTAGAGAGGGCAGCACCTAGAAGAAAAGCATTTGACGGAGACATTAATTGAATGCCTGGAGCCACTTAGTTGAACATTGTGAGAAGTATGGGTGTTTGTTCTATTGTAGTTTCTAAAAAGCCAATCTCACATTTAGAAAATTAAGGTAAAGACCAATTGTAATTGTCTTCTTATGGATATCCTTTAATGTATTTAATATAGTATCCGGATCTCCAGCTATGGTTCCGTCGACTAAGTACCATATATTCAAGTCGGTATTGATATTATTGACAATAGGTTGAAGAGTCATTGCAAATAATGCAGGTCCTAAAGGGCCCCCCTGCTGTACTCCTCCTTGAGATAATATGATATCCTTACCATAAAATAAATAGCTGGCTTGAGCATAACTTTGCAATACATATGGATAGATAGAAGGAAAATTATACTTGACAACTGTGAGCATTGCCTGTCTGTCTATTTCATTGAAAGCATTTTTGAATTCAATCTTAAGGAAGGCTCCTGGTGAGGGTATGAATAATAAATGCGTATGTGCAGCAGCTTCTGCTCCATGTTGAACGCCTACTCCAAGTTGGTGTGGAGAAAGGTGCTGAATTAGCTGATTTTTAATTCTTCCGAATACAATTTTAGAAGAAATTCTTCTCTATGTGTTCCCTATAGCGATTGGTCTAATGCCTCCACATTTCTTTTTCAGTGCTATAAGAGAAGCCCCGAAGAAAAATGGCCTTATTGCTATGGGCACTTCTCCTGATAAGATCATAGAAGGAAAATCACAAATAACCTTGGTAAGGCGATCTTTAGAGGCTTGAATATTATAAAGTATTAAATATTTGAGGATTGAGGGACGCATGCTGTCTATCCCTCCAGCTGAACCAGTAGGGAATGATTTAAGCGCCTTAAGTAACTCGTTGGACATAACTTTATTGACATCAATACTATAATCTATTAAGTTAGGAGGAGCAAATGCATAAGAGTGTGAAGGATGTTTTTATTTTAAGGTCCTGAAAATGGTGGGGTCTGATGGAGTGAAGCTGTCTTCAGAAATAAAAGTCGGACAGCACCATGTATGTTGCCATGAGAAAGTTTGTTCTCAATACACTTTATCAAGACATCGTTGGATGACTTGTGAACAGTGTTATTATGCTTGTATATATTGGGCATGATAGTCATTGGATTAGTTATATCATCATGAGAACTACTGGACCAAAGTTGAATTCTCTGTTTCACCCATGTAGTGAGCTTAGAGATTTTTGCGGATTTTGAAGGCATGCTGAGAGTGATTTATGGGAAGAATAAAAGTTCGATCCAGTGTTCCATATTACACTAGCCAACACACATTTGGTAGAAGTTTGGGGAATGACTGATTCTAATTGTTCTCCCTTCCCTGATGTATGAAAACAGTGCAAAACTTTTCTGGCACCCTCAGTTTTTTTTTATATTACACGTAACGCTTAAAAATCCGGTAGGTAATTTAGTTTTTCAGACAGTTATCTTCTGTCCACCTCTGCCCCCCTCCTAATTGCCAGAATGCCATGATACATGCACCATCGGAAAGGTTATACAACACAGAGTTTAACGATGTAACATTTGCGTCGACAATGCTCTATTTGTAAAAGAAGAGGAAGAAGAAATTAAAAAAAGTTTTAAAATTGATAATTTTTTAATTTTGCAGAAAGGTGGCAACACTGCAGCTACTGATGCCGCCACAAAGTCTCGCCCATAAATCCGCCATAAATACACGTCAATCATAATTATTCCAGACAGAAAAAGATTTGTATTATACATGATAAGAAAAGTGCAAAATTCAAGAATCTTTGTTCGCTTCCATCAATTGTTAATTTTCATGTCATTTGTTTGCTTCACCATATGCCAGTATTGTGCATATGTTGTTTTATTCTCTTTCACAGTGAAGTGACTTGTTTGGAAGCACTGACCTTGATGTAGCTCATGCGAGCTTCTCTCCCAGGTTTTTCCATGTGACTACAACAGGACGAGGGCTGTGTTGTGAGACGCTGCTGTATTTTTACGAGGTTAATTTTTCTGAAAATCATGGGGAAGAAAAGCGGAAGACGTTGCAAACTTTCACCTAACAGTTTCTGTTATGCGTGTGCATCATTTGTTCCCAAGTCACAGAGAAGACATATTGGAAGAACAGTGAAAACAGCTTATAGACTGTATTTTGGCTGTCAAGTTGTGCTGTAAGCCGTGCGAAGTCAGTTTATAATTGTGGTTTCATGGTAAAAAACGTAAAATGCCATTTGCTGTCCCTGCAATTTGGCGAGAACAAACCAACTATTACAATGACTGTTATTTTTGTATGACAAATGCGTCCAGGTATTCCAGGAAAAATAAACGTAAAATATCGTACCCAAACTGTGTGTCTGCAATGAGACCTGTGCCTCATGACGACAGTATGCCTGTTCCAAGTGCACCAAGTGATCCTGTGCTTGACGAAGAAGTTGCACCAGCATCAGAAGACTATGGTTCAGTGGCTTCCGATGAGGATTTTATTCCTGAATCTTCAAGTAGTTCATATCGCGTCCAACAACCAGAACTAAACGATATCGTGCGTGATTTAAAATTGGCAAAAGAAGATGCTGAGCTTCTAGCCTCGAGGTTGCAAGAATGGGGATTCTTACATGAGGACACAAATGTGACTTACTACAGAAACCGACACAAACAATTCTCTGCATTTTTCCAGATGAAGGACTCAATGTGCATTTGTGTAAACATTGATGGTTTAATGATGGCTGTGGGTTTCGAACATAAACGTGAAGAATGGCGTTTGTTCATAGACGGATCAAAATACAGTTTTAAAGCCGTTCTTCTACATAACGGGAATCAGAAACCTTCTATCCCAATAGCACATGCTGTTGGACTTAAGGAAACATATGAGAGTATGGCAGGTATACTGAATGCAATTCAGTACAACGAATACAAGTGGAAAATTTGTGCCGATTTGAAAGTTATTGCTTTGATTATGGGCTTACAGGGTGGGTACACCAAACATTGTTGCTCTCTGTGTTTATGGGACAGTCGAGCCATTGACAAGCATTACCAAACAAGAAAATGGCCAGAAAGAAAAACACTTATTCCAGGACAAGAAAATGTAAAACATACTGCTCTAGTTGATTCGGAAAATGTACTTTTGCCACCTCTTCATATAACGCTGGGGCTTATGAAGGCATTTGTTAAAGGAATGGACAAGGATGGTGATGGTTTCGAATACTTGCGACAAGTGTTTCCACGGCTGTCGGAGGCCAAATTAAAAGAAGGAGTATTTGTTGGACCACAGATTAGGAGGCTCCTTAAAGACGCCCAATTTACAGAGACATTGAACCCAGCTGAAAAGGCCGCATGGTTATCTTTCAAGAGTGTTGTGCAAGGTTTTTTATTGAACAGGAAAGCTGAAGACTATGAGAAACTGGTGTGTGATCTCATACATAACTATAAAGTGTTGGGCTGCAGAATGTCTTTGAAGCTTCACTTTCTGCACTCGCACCTTCATTTCTTTCCTGAGAATTTGGGAGCGGTGAGTGATGAGCAAGGTGAACTATTTCATCAACAGATCGCGCAAATGGAACAACGTTATCAAGGTAGGTGGGATCCTGCCATGATGGGGGACTATTGTTGGTTATTTCAGAGAGAAACCAAAACAGTGTACAAGAGGAAATCTCAATTCGCAACTAAGAAATCATCCAAGTATCGAGCACAGTAAAAGCTTCTGTAAATTTAGAACTGTGCCATCATTAGTCATCTAACCTGTTATGTAGTTAAATAGTAGTAAATATGTCCATTATTATGTAAGATTTTAATTGATGGAAGATGTAATTTTCGGTTCTCAGTTTAATGAACCATTTTTAGACCATTTGCTTATGTGACATTTAGAACACCGTGTACAACGTAAAAGTGGCGTTAGACATATTTTTTTTCTTCGTAAGCTATACGAGTTAGATTGTAAAATGTTTATTTTGTTTCATTTCAGTATGTACATATTAAGCAGAATTACAAAACACACGTATTTTAGCAATTTCATTTCTATTGTGATTTTGACTTTTAATAAACCTGAGAAGGTAAAACGGATCATATTGTTTGATAATGTGTTATGTACTGAATTTCCACATACAGTTTGTACTCTGTAGAGCATTTTGCTTTAAAATAATTTATTTCCTTGAACACTAAAAGTCAGAATAAATATAGAATATAAAGTGCAATTTTATTTTGGGGACACCCTGTAGACAAAAAGTGTGACGTGATGGAAAGTATTTGAGATGATTTTTAGATTTAGCGGGTCGGAATTATTTAAGAACACCCGTTTTCGTGACTTCTACAGAAAAAAAGTTCAGTTTTGTTGGCTAGTGTTATTAGATGTTACAATCTTCTGCAGGATTTCAATAAGAGCCTCAGCCATAGCATTTCTCGTTCCTCAAGGAACTCTTTGCAGAATGGGCACTGGCGACTTAAGCCTTCCCAAACTATCAATAAGATTAGAAATTTGACCTGGAATACTGCTACGTGAAATCAAGTCATGAGCTAAGGAAATTTGATTGGGTGAACAATATTTAGCGCTAGGCACAGATGCTCTCTTTTCCTTGGTAGTGTCATTATGACATTTACCATTGTGTATCATTAGTCCTCTAGAATTGAGAAAGTATTTATTACATTTTGAGCAGAAATAATTCCTGGCATTAAAACTGACTGCAGCAGAAGTGCAGGACTTATGATGGACTTGATTATTCATTGTTATTTTGTTTGTTTGTTTGTGTGTTTTTCAGGGATTTATATATTGTTTGTGTGTTTTTCAGGGATTTATAAGTTTGATTGACAAGAAAGTAGAAAGAATTGTTGTTTATTTAAAAAAAAGGAAAAAGAACTTTCTTTCGTTTTCCTAATCTGTCCCCACTTGACGGATTGATATATTTATACAAAAAAAGAAAATGAAAAAGACAGAAAACACAGACATGCCTAGGTAATGTTTTTAAACCAGCTTGGTCCGCAAGATGACTGAACTTCTAAGGTTATGTGCATGGCAGCGCACGCAGTCAAGTTCCAAATCCGACCCGACGCGCAGTGCCAAGTTGCTTCACACGAAAGACTAAAAAAGACCGAACAAGAGCTAAATTACCATTTTCAAGACATCACTGCTTACTTACTAATTACCCTAGCAACATCAAATTACCAACGCTTACTAGTAATAAGATCTTGTATAACACTACGAAACTTCAAAGGTTCATGGGGTGCTGAGTTATAATCCCCCAAAGTATTTTCTTTTTTCGTGTAATAACCACTGACTGACTGACTGAATGAATGAATGACTCACTCACTCACTCACTGACATAAATGTTTTACATGTTCCCGGGTATCTAGAAATACTAAATTTTACACGTGCTTAGGGGATAACATGTAAAGCTCCAGAAAAGTATAAAATCTAGGGTTCGACCCCTTAGGTGGAGCACAATAGATCCTCAAATTGTAAAATAAATGTACATGTTCTTACGTGTTCCCGATTAGCTAGAAATACAAAATTTTACATATGCTTCAGGTCTTACTTGTAAACCTTTAAAAAATTCCAAATCTGGGGTAAGATACCAATAAACCCCATCAACCCCCAAAGGTACCCCTTAAAATAAAGTGATCCGATATATATATATATAGTATGTTACTCATCGTTGAAATTGTCTCAACGTGATCTTTTTAGAAACTAGTAGCAGTAACAGCTAACCTGCCCCTAACTACCATCAAAACTCAAAACCTATCCCTAAATAGAAAATTAAATTTACAAAAAGTTGTTATATCCAAAGGCTGAGCTCATAGGTGCCTATCTAGTCCATACATACTAGTTAAATGAAAACTGAATAATATATTCCCGGAATACCTTTTAAAATTACTGTAGGTCTTTTGTTTTCATGAATACGAACGATACGTAGATATTCGTCGGCATAATGATAAAACATTGGATGAAAATGTCATAAGATAAATGGTATTAACAGGGCCGCGTTGACTCAGTGATAGAACGCTCACCTGTGATTCGTGAGATCTTCATGCCGATACCGGTTCGTGCCATGGAGACTCTCTGGTAAAAAAAAAGTGAGTGGGAGATTTCTCATTTTTTTTTGTTTCCTCTCACTTTCTTCCTTTCACCAATTCTCCTATCATCATCCATCCGCCTAAATCAAAATTGCCTAATGACCTTCAATTAAAAGAAAGGGTAGTAACAAATTTTTGTTCCATATATAAATTTTAAGTAAGTTAGTAGACTTGGCACGACATTTAGCTAGCCCGCAGGGCTTATACGCGATGAACACACTACTCTATAATTATCTTGATATCAACCCTATAATGATGTTGGTACACGCAACCCTATAATGATGTTAGTACACGCAACCCTACAATGATGTTAGCAGACGCAAGTTGTATAGGAACAACTGTAGCGCACCTATGATTACCGCCCCCACACCGTCGATGTGGTGAAGGTTACTGTGACGTGTAAGTGGAAGGCTAGAAGAAACAGGATATGGTTAAGTTGCTATTACACGATGGCTGAGGTAAATACAAGAAAATCTGCTATTGCTACAGTAAAGCCACCATCACCTTTATGTAAATGCACACCCCGCTGGGTTGACGAAGCGTGCATCTGGTCTGCAATTAAGGTTTGGGAACCCGCCAAAAGTATACTTTGTTTGGGCTGTCTAAATAATAGTCCTACTTGTGCTGACCATGAATGTCATTAAACAGGGTATATGTTACCCGATGCTTTACCAGAGAAGGTATATCCCGAGTTCGAAGTCCGAACTCGTTACACAATTCGTGATCCAAAGATTATTGAAGCATTATTTACGTTGTATTTGGAAAAGCATCCTAATGCAGGTGACTTGAAAGAGAAGATGGATTGGTGAATACAGAGCTTAATGAAAACCATGTTGTGGAAGATCCAGGACATGTTCGCCGATAAGGACCGTACTCACCGTTAACTGTCAGTGAACTACGTTTTGATATAGTGAATCAGTGTAGTAATTATGGCTCAGTGTACAAGTTGTACTGCAGAGTATATTGTGGATAAGTGTATATTGAATGAAGTAAGTAACTATCTAAAAGAAAATCCCATTTTGTGTACGGACTGTAATTTACATAAAGTGCATAATTGCGAGTACGTGTGGAATACAGGGACTGTGATTCCACAACATGTTGAAAGTCATATGAACGACCCAGAACATATCCAGGAGTATTATGATCGTTTTGTGGAACAGGGTCATACACATATTTTGAATACTACATTTTTTAAAGTTTGTCATCAATTTGTCAAGGACACTGAATGTGATTACAATTAATAAAAATGATTATTGAACAACAGAACTCTAGTACTAGTAGTAGTAGCTCACGCTTATTGTGTGCGAGGCAGTACATTATTGATTTTCAAGGTTATAGGATTTAACTCAGTGAATGTTTGTATTCGTTCGCATCTTCGATACTCAGAAAATTTTTCAAAGAAAAAATTGAACCTGTTAATACTTTGTTTAGTTTCATGTGATGCCATGTTATTATTTCATTGTGTTATGAAATTACCATGTGAAAGTTCAGATTTCGCTGTTGGACATCAACATCAAGTACAATGGGTTACACATCACTTGCACGGGTTAGAGTGGAATACCTCGAATGGATATAGAGTATCCCACATCCGTCATATTGTGTTGCAACTATGTGATATACTTTCCATCTTTTATTGCAAAGGTCAGAAAAATATGGTATTACTATGTAAAGTATTTGAACTGGAAAATCTCATCAACGTTGAATATAAAACTAGATTTCAAAGTGGATATATTAAAATGTACGTATCACCAACCAGTGCAAAAGTATGCATGTGCTCTTCGTAATTGTATATAGTTACAATGTCGGATCAAAGTACAGGCATTAAAAGTCGTGGATGGAATATCCACAATTAAATTATAATTGAGTATGAAAATAAACTTATATATCAAATGGTTTGTTGTTTTTTATTTGTTAAAATGAAACCCAAACCAAATAGAGGTAAAAGTTTTTATTACAGGAAAACCTAATCTACT